>BMAO01028235.1:0-14115 GCA_019973975.1 Trichonephila clavata | reverse complement strand
ATTTATTCCCTATTAATTGCATAAATACATGTTTGAAACTCTTTGATCTTGAGAACTGGAAAACAAATCGTTTCAACCTGACTTATTTGCCTTTCAAAGTGAACTTGTATAAATTCATCTGTACCTTTATTGGTAAAATAAAGGCATGTCCTTCGTTCTTCTCTGTGTGTAAAAAAATCATTATACTTTAGTTTCTTTCTGGGAAGTTTAAAACAACTACTTTCTCTTCCTTCTTTTTCAGGTAAAAAAATGATTTCTCTACTGCATCCATTGGAATCTGTCTGCATTTGGTAAATTTCTGCTTCTTTTCTGTTCAGTGTTTTGGCTGTTGAAATTTTTTTGTTCACTTGCTTTCATTGGGAACATTTAATTGTATCTGATTGGTTCTTCTAATGCTTTGAAGAAGTGAAAATTTCTTCATTTAGCAGTCATTCTGTATCTAATGTTGCAATTTAAATAGAATTTCTTACCTCACATCATCTAATTTCCTGCACTTTCTTCATGCCCTAGTATATAATTTTATTAAAAATATTAATTGTGAAATTTTTGAGTTATGATTGGAAATTGAAAGGGGGAATATCTTTTGATGTGTTAAAACAGTTGAGCAAACATTTTACATTATTCTGGATCAAACTAGCTGGTAAAAAAAATATATATCTGGTTTCATCTTCTAATCTTTCTGATACAGTAGATCATATTTTCTCCCCTGAGAATTAAAGTATTCAGTTCTAACAAAAAAAATATCTATGAAAAATTTTAAAAAATGTTTAAATTAAATATATAAAAATTCTCCTAATTGCTCGGTCATTACAACTAATACCATGCAAAATTGTAATGTACAAAAATATAATTTTTCTTAACGTATCATAAGTATTGTAATATGCTTTGCATATTACTTTTTTATTGAAAATGTTCAAACTGTTAGACACCATGATAACACTCAATTTTCACCATTTAAACTGATTTTAGAATTAAAATTCTGTCTGCAGTATGAAAATGTGATCGATTGTATGAGAATATGGTTGCTCTTTTTTCCTTTAATCTGTTGGATAAAATGCTTATGCAAGGAGTTTTTTGTTTATGCAATGTGTTTGTACCTCCCATTTGTAGCCATATTCAGATAATTTTCTACCTATTTTATGTATCAGAAAGCATTTTTATAAAAAGGGTTAAAAAATATTTTTAGGAATGGGACACCATGATTTATTTCCTATTGGTTCAGGAATGTAGTTACTTGAATTTGTGCATGCTGGTTTACAAGCTGCCCTAAATTGTGGTGTCTTGCACTTTGTTGATGCAACGGCTTTCAATCCCTCATGTATTTGTGAACATCTTAATTAGAATGATTATGCTTTCCCTCCATTAAAATGTTTGTTAATAGTATTTGCAATACCATTAATTTTTATTTTTGTCCCTGATTTGTGGCAATAAAATAAGAGTCCCACAAGTATTTATTTTTCCCGAACCCTAGCTTTGAAATTTCTTGCAGTGTTTACTGTAAACTAATTTTGCGACTGTGTATTTAAGGTGGCATGCATTGATATGATAGCATATGTTGACAATAATATTAACACTTATTGTTATAGTTCTCACAGTACATTCATTGGTGCATTTTACATTTTCTTTCCCTAAAAAAAAATAACCGTGACCCATGTTTTTCATTTCGATTAATGAACTGTAAAGTACTTTCAATATAGATATTTGCACTAGATTTGGTTTTTATAGCTGTATATTTTGAAGAGGAGGGGAGAAGCAGTAGATTCAATTAAATTTATTCCCTATTAATTGCATAAATACATGTTTGAAACTCTTTGATCTTGAGACATGGAAAACAAATTGTTCAACCTGACTGATTTGCCTTTCAAAGTGAAACTTGTATAAATTCATCTGTACCTTTATTGGGTAAAATAAAGGCATGTCTTTCGTTCTTCTCTGTGTGTAAAAAAATCATTATACTTTAGTTTCTTTCTGGGAAGTTTAAAACAACTACTTTCTCTTCCTTCTTTTTCAGGTAAAAAAATGATTTCTCTACTGCATCCATTGGAATCTGTCTGCATTTGGTAAATTTCTGCTTCTTTTCTGTTCAGTGTTTTGGCTGTTGAAATTTTTTTGTTCACTTGCTTTCATTGGGAACATTTAATTGTATCTGATTAGTTGTTCTAATGCTTTGAAGAAGTGAAAATTTCTTCATTTAGCAGTCATTCTGTATCTAATGTTGCAATTTAAATAGAATTTCTTAATCACATCATCTAATTTCCTGCACTTTCTTCATTCCCAGTATATAATTTTATTAAAAATATTAATTGTGAAATTTTTGAGTTATGATTGGAAATTGAAAGGGAATGTCTTTTGATGTGTTAAAACAGTTGAGCAAACATTTTATTTATTCTGGATCAAACTAGCTGGTAAAAAAAATATACATCTGGTTTCATCTTCTAATCTTTCTGATACAGTAGATCACATTTTCTCCCCTGAGAATTAAAGTATTCAGTTCTAACAAAAAAAATATCTATGAAAAATTTTAAAAAATGTTTAAATTAAATATATAAAAATCTCCTAATTGCTCGGTCATTACAACTAATACCATGCAAAATTGTAATGTACAAAAATATAATTTTTCTTAACGTATCATAAGTATTGTAATATGCTTTGCATATTACTTTTTTATTGAAAATGTTCAAACTGTTAGACACCATGATAACACTCAATTTTCACCATTTAAACTGATTTTAGAATTAAAATTCTGTCTGCAGTATGAAAATGTGATCGATTGTATGAGAATATGGTTGCTCTTTTTTCCTTTAATCTGTTGGATAAAATGCTTATGCAAGGAGTTTTTTGTTTATGCAATGTGTTTGTACCTCCCATTTGTAGCCATATTCAGATAATTTTCTACCTATTTTATGTATCAGAAGAGCATTTTTATAAAAAGGGTTAAAAAATATTTTAGGAATGGGACACCATGATTTATTTCCTATTGGTTCAGGAATGTAGTTACTTGAATTTGTGCATGCTGGTTTACAAGCTGCCCTAAATTGTGGTGTCTTGCACTTTGTTGATGCAACGGCTTTCAATCCCTCATGTATTTGTGAACATCTTAATTAGAATGATTATGCTTTCCCTCCATTAAAATGTTTGTTAATAGTATTTGCAATACCATTAATTTTTATTTTTGTCCCTGATTTGTGGCAATAAAATAAGAGTCCCACAAGTATTTATTTTTCCCGAACCCTAGCTTTGAAATTTCTTGCAGTGTTTACTGTAAACTAATTTTGCGACTGTGTATTTAAGTGGCATGCATTGATATGATAGCATATGTTGACAATAATATTAACACTTATTGTTATAGTTCTCACATTACATTCATGGTGCATTTTACATTTTCTTTCCCTAAAAAAAAAAACGTGACCCATGTTTTTCATTTCAATTAATGAACTGTAAAGTACTTTCAATATAGATATTTGCACTAGATTTGGTTTTTATAGCTGTATATTTTGAAGAGGAGGGGAGAAGCAGTAGATTCAATTAAATTTATTCCCTATTAATTGCATAAATACATGTTTGAAACTCTTTGATCTTGAGACATGGAAAACAAATTGTTCAACCTGACTGATTTGCCTTTCAAAGTGAAACTTGTATAAATTCATCTGTACCTTTATTGGGTAAAATAAAGGCATGTCTTTCGTTCTTCTCTGTGTGTAAAAAAATCATTATACTTTAGTTTCTTTCTGGGAAGTTTAAAACAACTACTTTCTCTTCCTTCTTTTTCAGGTAAAAAAATGATTTCTCTACTGCATCCATTGGAATCTGTCTGCATTTGGTAAATTTCTGCTTCTTTTCTGTTCAGTGTTTTGGCTGTTGAAATTTTTTTGTTCACTTGCTTTCATTGGGAACATTTAATTGTATCTGATTAGTTGTTCTAATGCTTTGAAGAAGTGAAAATTTCTTCATTTAGCAGTCATTCTGTATCTAATGTTGCAATTTAAATAGAATTTCTTACCTCACATCATCTAATTTCCTGCACTTTCTTCATGCCCTAGTATATAATTTTATTAAAAATATTAATTGTGAAATTTTTGAGTTATGATTGGAAATTGAAAGGGGGAATATCTTTTGATGTGTTAAAACAGTTGAGCAAACATTTTACATTATTCTGGATCAAACTAGCTGGTAAAAAAAATATATATCTGGTTTCATCTTCTAATCTTTCTGATACAGTAGATCACATTTTCTCCCCTGAGAATTAAAGTATTCAGTTCTAACAAAAAAAATATCTATGAAAAATTTTTAAAAATGTTTAAATTAAATATATAAAAATTCTCCTAATTGCTCGGTCAGTACAACTAATACCATGCAAAATTGTAATGTACAAAAATATAATTTTTCTTAACGTATCATAAGTATTGTAATATGCTTTGCATATTACTTTTTTATTGAAAATGTTCAAACTGTTAGACACCATGATAACACTCAATTTTCACCATTTAAACTGATTTTGGAATTAAAATTCTTTATGCAGTATGAAAATGTGATCGATTGTATGAGAATATGGTTGCTCTTTTTTCCTTTAATCTGTTGGATAAAATGCTTATGCAAGGAGTTTTTTGTTTATGCAATGTGTTTGTACCTCCCATTTGTAGCAATATTCAGATAATTTTCTACCTATTTTATGTATCAGAAAAGCATTTTTATAAAAAGGGTTAAAAAATACTTTTAGGAATGGGACACCATGATTTATTTCCTATTGGTTCAGGAATGTAGTTACTTGAATTTGTGCATGCTGGTTTACAAGCTGCCCTAAATTGTGGTGTCTTGCACTTTGTTGATGCAACGGCTTTCAATCCCTCATGTATTTGTGAACATCTTAATTAGAATGATTATGCTTTCCCTCCATTAAAATGTTTGTTAATAGTATTTGCAATACCATTAATTTTTATTTTTGTCTCTGATTTGTGGCAATAAAATAAGAGTCCCACAAGTATTTATTTTTCCCGAACCCTAGCTTTGAAATTTCTTGCAGTGTTTACTGTGAACTGATTTTGCTACTGTGTATTTACAGTGGCATGCATTGATATGATAGCATATGTTGACAATAATATTAACACTCATTGTTATAGTTCTCATAGTACATTCACTGGTGCATTTTACATTTTCTTTCCCTAAAAAAAAAAACTGTGACCCATGTTTTTCCTTTCGTTTAATGAACTGTAAAGTACTTTCAATATAGATATTTGCACTAGATTTGGTTTTTATAGCTGTATATTTTGAAGAGGAGGGGAGAAGCAGTAGATTCAATTAAAGTTATTCCCTATTAATTGCATAAATACATGTTTGAAACTCTTTGATCTTGAGACATGGAAAACAAATTGTTCAACCTGACTGATTTGCCTTTCAAAGTGAAACTTGTATAAATTCATCTGTACCTTTATTGGGTAAAATAAAGGCATGTCTTTCGTTCTTCTCTGTGTGTAAAAAAATCATTATACTTTAGTTTCTTTCTGGGAAGTTTAAAACAACTACTTTCTCTTCCTTCTTTTTCAGGTAAAAAAATGATTTCTCTACTGCATCCATTGGAATCTGTCTGCATTTGGTAAATTTCTGCTTCTTTTTTGTTCAGTGTTTTGGCTGTTGAAATTTTTTTGTTCACTTGCTTTCATTGGGAACATTTAATTGTATCTGATTAGTTGTTCTAATGCTTTGAAGAAGTGAAAATTTCTTCATTTAGCAGTCATTCTGTATCTAATGTTGCAATTTAAATAGAATTTCTTACCTCACATCATCTAATTTCCTGCACTTTCTTCATGCCCTAGTATATAATTTTATTAAAAATATTAATTGTGAAATTTTTGAGTTATGATTGGAAATTGAAAGGGGGAATATCTTTTGATGTGTTAAAACAGTTGAACAAACATTTTACATTCTGGATCAAACTAGCTGGTAAAAAAAATATATATCTGGTTTCATCTTCTAATCTTTCTGATACAGTAGATCATATTTTCTCCCCTGAGAATTAAAGTATTCAGTTCTAACAAAAAAAATATCTATGAAAAATTTTAAAAAATGTTTAAATTAAATATATAAAAATCCTCCTAATTGCTCGGTCATTACAACTAATACCATGCAAAATTGTAATGTACAAAAATATAATTTTTCTTAACGTATCATAAGTATTGTAATATGCTTTGCATATTACTTTTTTATTGAAAATGTTCAAACTGTTAGACACCATGATAACACTCAATTTTCACCATTTAAACTGATTTTAGAATTAAAATTCTGTCTGCAGTATGAAAATGTGATCGATTGTATGAGAATATGGTTGCTCTTTTTTCCTTTAATCTGTTGGATAAAATGCTTATGCAAGGAGTTTTTTGTTTATGCAATGTGTTTGTACCTCCCATTTGTAGCCATATTCAGATAATTTTCTACCTATTTTATGTATCAGAAGAGCATTTTTATAAAAAGGGTTAAAAAATATTTTTAGGAATGGGACACCATGATTTATTTCCTATTGGTTCAGGAATGTAGTTACTTGAATTTGTGCATGCTGGTTTACAAGCTGCCCTAAATTGTGGTGTCTTGCACTTTGTTGATGCAACGGCTTTCAATCCCTCATGTATTTGTGAACATCTTAATTAGAATGATTATGCTTTCCCTCCATTAAAATGTTTGTTAATAGTATTTGCAATACCATTAATTTTTATTTTTGTCCCTGATTTGTGGCAATAAAATAAGAGTCCCACAAGTATTTATTTTTCCCGAACCCTAGCTTTGAAATTTCTTGCAGTGTTTACTGTGAACTGATTTTGCTACTGTGTATTTACAGTGGCATGCATTGATATGATAGCATATGTTGACAATAATATTAACACTCATTGTTATAGTTCTCATAGTACATTCACTGGTGCATTTTACATTTTCTTTCCCTAAAAAAAAAAACTGTGACCCATGTTTTTCCTTTCGTTTAATGAACTGTAAAGTACTTTCAATATAGATATTTGCACTAGATTTGGTTTTTATAGCTGTATATTTTGAAGAGGAGGGGAGAAGCAGTAGATTCAATTAAATTTATTCCCTATTAATTGCATAAATACATGTTTGAAACTCTTTGATCTTGAGACATGGAAAACAAATTGTTCAACCTGACTGATTTGCCTTTCAAAGTGAAACTTGTATAAATTCATCTGTACCTTTATTGGGTAAAATAAAGGCATGTCTTTCGTTCTTCTCTGTGTGTAAAAAAATCATTATACTTTAGTTTCTTTCTGGGAAGTTTAAAACAACTACTTTCTCTTCCTTCTTTTTCAGGTAAAAAAATGATTTCTCTACTGCATCCATTGGAATCTGTCTGCATTTGGTAAATTTCTGCTTCTTTTTTGTTCAGTGTTTTGGCTGTTGAAATTTTTTTGTTCACTTGCTTTCATTTCAAACATTTAATTGTATCTGATTAGTTGTTCTAATGCTTTGAAGAAGTGAAAATTTCTTCATTTAGCAGTCATTCTGTATCTAATGTTGCAATTTAAATAGAATTTCTTACCTCACATCATCTAATTTCCTGCACTTTCTTCATGCCCTAGTATATAATTTTATTAAAAATATTAATTGTGAAATTTTTGAGTTATGATTGGAAATTGAAAGGGGGAATATCTTTTGATGTGTTAAAACAGTTGAACAAACATTTTACATTCTGGATCAAACTAGCTGGTAAAAAAAATATATATCTGGTTTCATCTTCTAATCTTTCTGATACAGTAGATCATATTTTCTCCCCTGAGAATTAAAGTATTCAGTTCTAACAAAAAAAATATCTATGAAAAATTTTAAAAAATGTTTAAATTAAATATATAAAAATCCTCCTAATTGCTCGGTCATTACAACTAATACCATGCAAAATTGTAATGTACAAAAATATAATTTTTCTTAACGTATCATAAGTATTGTAATATGCTTTGCATATTACTTTTTTATTGAAAATGTTCAAACTGTTAGACACCATGATAACACTCAATTTTCACCATTTAAACTGATTTTAGAATTAAAATTCTGTCTGCAGTATGAAAATGTGATCGATTGTATGAGAATATGGTTGCTCTTTTTTCCTTTAATCTGTTGGATAAAATGCTTATGCAAGGAGTTTTTTGTTTATGCAATGTGTTTGTACCTCCCATTTGTAGCCATATTCAGATAATTTTCTACCTATTTTATGTATCAGAAGAGCATTTTTATAAAAAGGGTTAAAAAATATTTTTAGGAATGGGACACCATGATTTATTTCCTATTGGTTCAGGAATGTAGTTACTTGAATTTGTGCATGCTGGTTTACAAGCTGCCCTAAATTGTGGTGTCTTGCACTTTGTTGATGCAACGGCTTTCAATCCCTCATGTATTTGTGAACATCTTAATTAGAATGATTATGCTTTCCCTCCATTAAAATGTTTGTTAATAGTATTTGCAATACCATTAATTTTTATTTTTGTCCCTGATTTGTGGCAATAAAATAAGAGTCCCACAAGTATTTATTTTTCCCGAACCCTAGCTTTGAAATTTCTTGCAGTGTTTACTGTGAACTGATTTTGCTACTGTGTATTTACAGTGGCATGCATTGATATGATAGCATATGTTGACAATAATATTAACACTCATTGTTATAGTTCTCATAGTACATTCACTGGTGCATTTTACATTTTCTTTCCCTAAAAAAAAAACTGTGACCCATGTTTTTCATTTCGTTTAATGAACTGTAAAGTACTTTCAATATAGATATTTGCACTAGATTTGGTTTTTATAGCTGTATATTTTGAAGAGGAGGGGAGAAGCAGTAGATTCAATTAAAGTTATTCCCTATTAATTGCATAAATACATGTTTGAAACTCTTTGATCTTGAGACATGGAAAACAAATTGTTCAACCTGACTGATTTGCCTTTCAAAGTGAAACTTGTATAAATTCATCTGTACCTTTATTGGGTAAAATAAAGGCATGTCTTTCGTTCTTTTCTGTGTGTAAAAAAATCATTATACTTTAGTTTCTTTCTGGGAAGTTTAAAACAACTACTTTCTCTTCCTTCTTTTTCAGGTAAAAAAATGATTTCTCTACTGCATCCATTGGAATCTGTCTGCATTTGGTAAATTTCTGCTTCTTTTTTGTTCAGTGTTTTGGCTGTTGAAATTTTTTTGTTCACTTGCTTTCATTTCAAACATTTAATTGTATCTGATTAGTTGTTCTAATGCTTTGAAGAAGTGAAAATTTCTTCATTTAGCAGTCATTCTGTATCTAATGTTGCAATTTAAATAGAATTTCTTACCTCACATCATCTAATTTCCTGCACTTTCTTCATGCCCTAGTATATAATTTTATTAAAAATATTAATTGTGAAATTTTTGAGTTATGATTGGAAATTGAAAGGGGGAATATCTTTTGATGTGTTAAAACAGTTGAACAAACATTTTACATTCTGGATCAAACTAGCTGGTAAAAAAAATATATATCTGGTTTCATCTTCTAATCTTTCTGATACAGTAGATCATATTTTCTCCCCTGAGAATTAAAGTATTCAGTTCTAACAAAAAAAATATCTATGAAAAATTTTTAAAAATGTTTAAACTAAATATATAAAAATTCTCCTAATTGCTCGGTCAGTACAACTAATACCATGCAAAATTGTAATGTACAAAAATATAATTTTTCTTAACGTATCATAAGTATTGTAATATGCTTTGCATATTACTTTTTTATTGAAAATGTTCAAACTGTTAGACACCATGATAACACTCAATTTTCACCATTTAAACTGATTTTAGAATTAAAATTCTGTCTGCAGTATGAAAATGTGATCGATTGTATGAGAATATGGTTGCTCTTTTTTCCTTTAATCTGTTGGATAAAATGCTTATGCAAGGAGTTTTTTGTTTATGCAATGTGTTTGTACCTCCCATTTGTAGCCATATTCAGATAATTTTCTACCTATTTTATGTATCAGAAGAGCATTTTTATAAAAAGGGTTAAAAAATATTTTTAGGAATGGGACACCATGATTTATTTCCTATTGGTTCAGGAATGTAGTTACTTGAATTTGTGCATGCTGGTTTACAAGCTGCCCTAAATTGTGGTGTCTTGCACTTTGTTGATGCAACGGCTTTCAATCCCTCATGTATTTGTGAACATCTTAATTAGAATGATTATGCTTTCCCTCCATTAAAATGTTTGTTAATAGTATTTGCAATACCATTAATTTTTATTTTTGTCCCTGATTTGTGGCAATAAAATAAGAGTCCCACAAGTATTTATTTTTCCCGAACCCTAGCTTTGAAATTTCTTGCAGTGTTTACTGTAAACTGATTTTGCTACTGTGTATTTAAGTGGCATGCATTGATATGATAGCATATGTTGACAATAATATTAACACTCATTGTTATAGTTCTCATAGTACATTCACTGGTGCATTTTACATTTTCTTTCCCTAAAAAAAAAAACGTGACCCATGTTTTTCATTTCGTTTAATGAACTGTAAAGTACTTTCAATATAGATATTTGCACTAGATTTGGTTTTTATAGCTGTATATTTTGAAGAGGAGGGGAGAAGCAGTAGATTCAATTAAATTTATTCCCTATTAATTGCATAAATACATGTTTGAAACTCTTTGATCTTGAGACATGGAAAACAAATTGTTCAACCTGACTGATTTGCCTTTCAAAGTGAAACTTGTATAAATTCATCTGTACCTTTATTGGGTAAAATAAAGGCATGTCTTTCGTTCTTCTCTGTGTGTAAAAAAATCATTATACTTTAGTTTCTTTCTGGGAAGTTTAAAACAACTACTTTCTCTTCCTTCTTTTTCAGGTAAAAAAATGATTTCTCTACTGCATCCATTGGAATCTGTCTGCATTTGGTAAATTTCTGCTTCTTTTCTGTTCAGTGTTTTGGCTGTTTAAATTTTTTTGTTCACTTGCTTTCATTGGGAACATTTAATTGTATGTGATTAGTTGTTCTAATGCTTTGAAGAAGTGAAAATTTCTTCATTTAGCAGTCATTCTGTATCTAATGTTGCAATTTAAATAGAATTTCTTACCTCACATCATCTAATTTCCTGCACTTTCTTCATGCCCTAATATATAATTTTATTAAAAATATTAATTGTGAAATTTTTGAGTTATGATTGGAAATTGAAAGGGGGAATATCTTTTGATGTGTTAAAACAGTTGAACAAACATTTTACATTCTGGATCAAACTAGCTGGTAAAAAAAATATATATCTGGTTTCATCTTCTAATCTTTCTGATACAGTAGATCATATTTTCTCCCCTGAGAATTAAAGTATTCAGTTCTAACAAAAAAAATATCTATGAAAAATTTTTAAAAATGTTTAAACTAAATATATAAAAATTCTCCTAATTGCTCGGTCAGTACAACTAATACCATGCAAAATTGTAATGTACAAAAATATAATTTTTCTTAACGTATCATAAGTATTGTAATATGCTTTGCATATTACTTTTTTATTGAAAATGTTCAAACTGTTAGACACCATGATAACACTCAATTTTCACCATTTAAACTGATTTTAGAATTAAAATTCTGTCTGCAGTATGAAAATGTGATCGATTGTATGAGAATATGGTTGCTCTTTTTTCCTTTAATCTGTTGGATAAAATGCTTATGCAAGGAGTTTTTTGTTTATGCAATGTGTTTGTACCTCCCATTTGTAGCCATATTCAGATAATTTTCTACCTATTTTATGTATCAGAAGAGCATTTTTATAAAAAGGGTTAAAAAATATTTTTAGGAATGGGACACCATGATTTATTTCCTATTGGTTCAGGAATGTAGTTACTTGAATTTGTGCATGCTGGTTTACAAGCTGCCCTAAATTGTGGTGTCTTGCACTTTGTTGATGCAACGGCTTTCAATCCCTCATGTATTTGTGAACATCTTAATTAGAATGATTATGCTTTCCCTCCATTAAAATGTTTGTTAATAGTATTTGCAATACCATTAATTTTTATTTTTGTCCCTGATTTGTGGCAATAAAATAAGAGTCCCACAAGTATTTATTTTTCCCGAACCCTAGCTTTGAAATTTCTTGCAGTGTTTACTGTAAACTGATTTTGCTACTGTGTATTTAAGTGGCATGCATTGATATGATAGCATATGTTGACAATAATATTAACACTCATTGTTATAGTTCTCACATTACATTCATTGGTGCATTTTACATTTTCTTTCCCTAAAAAAAAAACTGTGACCCATGTTTTTCATTTCATTTAATGAACTGTAAAGTACTTTCAATATAGGTATTTGCTCTAGATTTGGTTTTTATAGCTGTATATTTTGAAGAGGAGGGGAGAAGCAGTAGTTTCAATTAAATTTATTCCCTATTAATTGCATAAATACATGTTTGAAACTCTTTGATCTTGAGACATGGAAAACAAATTGTTCAACCTGACTGATTTGCCTTTCAAAGTGAAACTTGTATAAATTCATCTGTACCTTTATTGGGTAAAATAAAGGCATGTCTTTCGTTCTTTTCTGTGTGTAAAAAAATCATTATACTTTAGTTTCTTTCTGGGAAGTTTAAAACAACTACTTTCTCTTCCTTCTTTTTCAGGTAAAAAAATGATTTCTCTACTGCATCCATTGGAATCTGTCTGCATTTGGTAAATTTCTGCTTCTTTTCTGTTCAGTGTTTTGGCTGTTGAAATTTTTTTGTTCACTTGCTTTCATTGGGAACATTTAATTGTATCTGATTAGTTGTTCTAATGCTTTGAAGAAGTGAAAATTTCTTCATTTAGCAGTCATTCTGTATCTAATGTTGCAATTTAAATAGAATTTCTTACCTCACATCATCTAATTTCCTGCACTTTCTTCATGCCCTAGTATATAATTTTATTAAAAATATTAATTGTGAAATTTTTGAGTTATGATTGGAAATTGAAAGGGGGAATATCTTTTGATGTGTTAAAACAGTTGAACAAACATTTTACATTCTGGATCAAACTAGCTGGTAAAAAAAATATATATCTGGTTTCATCTTCTAATCTTTCTGATACAGTAGATCACATTTTCTCCCCTGAGAATTAAAGTATTCAGTTCTAACAAAAAAAATATCTATGAAAAATTTTAAAAATGTTTAAATTAAATATATCAAAATCCTCCTAATTGCTCGTTCATTACAACTAATACCATGCAAAATTGTAATGTACAAAAACATAATTTTTCTTAACATATCATAAGTATTGTAATATGCTTTGCATATTACTTTTTTATTGAAAATGTTCAAACTGTTAGAGACCATGATAACACTCAATTTTCACCATTTAAACTGATTTTAGAATTAAAATTCTGTCTGCAGTATGAAAATGTGATCGATTGTATGAGAATATGGTTGCTCTTTTTTCCTTTAATCTGTTGGATAAAATGCTTATGCAAGGAGTTTTTTGTTTATGCAATGTGTTTGTACCTCCCATTTGTAGCCATATTCAGATAATTTTCTACCTATTTTATGTATCAGAAAAGCATTTTTATAAAAAGGTTAAAAAATACTTTTAGGAATGGGACACCATGATTTATTTCCTATTGGTTCAGGAATGTAGTTACTTGAATTTGTGCATGCTGGTTTACAAGCTGCCCTAAATTGTGGTGTCTTGCACTTTGTTGATGCAACGGCTTTCAATCCCTCATGTATTTGTGAACATCTTAATTAGAATGATTATGCTTTCCCTCCATTAAAATGTTTGTTACTAGTATTTGCAATACCATTAATTTTTATTTTTGTCCCTGATTTATGGCAATAAAATAAGAGTCCCACAAGTATTTATTTTTCCGAACCCTAGCTTTGAAATTTTTGCAGTGTTTACTGTAAACTGATTTTGCACTGTGTATTTACTGTGGCATGCATTGATATGATAGCATATGTTGACAATAATATTAACACTCATTGTTATAGTTCTCATAATACATTCATTGGTGCATTTCACATTTTCTTTCCCTAAAAAAAATAACCGTGACCCTTGTTTTTCATTTCATTTAGTGAACTGTGAAGTACAGTCAATCTCATTATTTGCACCAGATTTGGGTTTTATAGCTGTATATTTTAAGAGGAGGGGAGAAGCAGTAGTT
>BMAO01028234.1:0-50307 GCA_019973975.1 Trichonephila clavata | reverse complement strand
GAATTGTTGCACGAAAAGAAAGGCATTGTCTCACACGAAGACTTATTAACAAACAACGGTACTAAATACTCAACTTTCCAGAAAGCTATAAGAGCTATAGGTTTATCAAAATCTGAGGACTTTATCAGTGAAGCGTTGGTCGATTCCACTTCAATGATGAATATGTATATATGAAGAGAAGCTCAAGGAACGAATTTTGTGAAAAAAAGAACAAGTAAATCAAACTACATAATACATTAAAATTACTGTTTTGCAATCGACCAATGAATATGAACAGTTGCATAATTTGTATAATGGAGGTTGATCCAGTTAGGCGGACCAGGGGTATCCTGCGCCTATTCATAATAAAGTTTTTAAACGTTTTGTGCAAGGATACAAGAGTTTTCATTTAATAAAATATAACAATCCATGTTATTAGCAAATTAGATCAACTTTTTTTTCAGATTTGTTACTTAGTTATTCTGTTTGTTTTTTTATTTTCAATTTATTTTTGTACTCCTTATTTTAAAGTTTATTGTATTGCCTTCACATGAGAAAATTCTAGTGAAAAGAATTCTTTGTCAGCAAATTCCTACATGCCGTAAAAAACTGACGTGGGAATTTTAAATGTAAACCAATTGCGAGTATTCTGAGGATTGAAACACGTGACTAGCGACAGCAACGAAGTCACCACAATGTTAGTCACCTTACAAGACACGTTCTGCCGCGACAGTTTTACTTCGTGCTAAAGTTTAAAACAATTTGCAGTTTCCCTGAGGAAATGCCAAGCAAAATTTGTTCTTCATTTCTTTTTTTAGAAGCTTTCGAACATTTTGTGTTGAATGCAGCTTCGGGGTAGGTAAATATTTAAAAGCTTCAAGTTAACTTCAGTATTTTCAAACCTTTCTTTATATTTTTTAAGCCTTTTCTATTATTTTTTACATTTCTTTTGAATTAACTACAAATGTATAATAATTTGCTACAGTGTAAATGATTTTTTTTTCACATTTAATACGAATAAATGTATAAAAATTGCAATAAATTTAGACAAATTTAAATCTTTATTCTTATATCTGAACTTGTATAAAAAATTTAGTTCTAGTAATTTTCCACCACTTCTTGTTATTTTAAACTACTTTTTAAAAACATATTACTTTAGCCCCTTTTAAAAAGGTTTATTCGTTTTCTTGAAAGTATAAAGATAATTTTTAATGTACCAAATAATTTGCTGAGTTTAAAATATAATGACAGATGTTGAAACGTTTTAAATCAATTCCAATCACTATATCTTCTACAAATACTAAGATATGATTATAATACATATAAAAGAAAATAATTATAAGATGAAATAATAAATGTTGTGTAAGATGAAATAATAATGTGTCATGTTGTAACAGATGAGAAGACTTGTTGTAGAGATAATAATTCTTATTTATTTACTATATTATACGAAACATAAAGTAGAAACGACAAAGCAGCAGCAGAGAAAAAGCGGGCGTCACATAGCAGTTACAATAAGCAGCGTGAATTTTCCAACGAATCCAGCTTTTCATATGAAACACAGATCGTTAGTTCCAAACCTCACTTGACTTCCGTAGACGAATCTTGTGATTGGTAGAAAGATATCGTACGAAGTGATTACATAAGGGATAAATAAAATAAGCTGAGGTTTTAATTTCAAAGAGATAAAGTTACGATTACGTTCCATTGGGTAGTTATTTATTTACGCGGAAGTGTTAGAGGGACGGGACCATTAAAATTAAAAGGTTTTTAAGATGAAATTAATATAAATTATTACATATATGCATACAAATTATATGAGAATAAGAAATATTTCATAAAATTTGACAAAAACGTTACTTAAAAATGCATTAAAAATGCCAAATGTCACTGAAACAACTGACATGAATCTATAACCTGATGGAATGATAATTGCTAAGGAATCTTTTATTTCATAAAACAACAAAAGAAACAAAGAGTCAAAAAAAGATTTCAGCTCAGTTTTCATATTTAACACGTATTATTAAATATTAAATCATATATATAATAATGCATTAGTTTACTTTGCATGAATAAATTTATAAATTTATTATTTTATTTTCTAAACAGATTAATAGATTATAAACAAGTTCTCTTTTCATATTTAACACGTATTATTAAATATTAAATCAATAAATATATAAAATAAAGCAATTAGTCTTACATTTGCATGAATAAATTTATAAATTTATTATTTTATTTTACTAAAACAAGATTAATAGCAATAAAACAAGTTCTCAGTTTTCATATTAAACATATAAAATAAATCAAAAATAATAAAAAATGCAATTAGTCTTACATTGCATAATAATATAAATTTATTATTTATTTTAGCTAAAACAAGATAATAGCATTATAAAACAAGTTCTCAGAATTGTTAATATCAAAAAAAAAATTTTTAACATTTTAAACAAGTTTAACTGGTTGTATTTTTAATTGAAATAATTAATAGCAAATTTAATGCAGTTTAATTACAACTTCTTTTTAGCTCCATCATTTCTGTTACATTTTAATTCCATTTCGATCATTATTAATCAAAACAATAAAGTATCTATCTCATCAAATCATATCACTTGACCAAAAAAAAATGAGAGACTAAATATATATTTAATTATTAAATATATTTTACTGTAAAAAATATTTACATAATTTCTCGAAAACTTCAGACGGCGAATTATTTTTAGTTGAAATCTACTGAACTTCAAAGTTGAAATAAGAGGTAACAAACAATTACATATGCCGAATTATTTTCTCATACCTCACTATTATGCAATACTATCAACTCTTTGTTATTTAATCTCTTTATAATGGTTCGCATAGCCCTATTTAGAATTCTTCCAAGCGGAACATCTGGTTCACCACTCATGCAATTTGCATATTGTATCCATTTCTATACAATTGCTTATCCTGTAATGATTAATTATACTCCACGCATAGTTAATAGATTTGACTTTAGCCCTCGAAAGGAAAGTTTTGTTGGTGTCACAACAATCATAGTAACTTATGATTGGAGCGTTACGAAAGGCGTGGTCAAAGCATTTTCAAATAGTTTTATTTTCATCTTTTTAATGGCCCACTTTGAAACTGAGTGATTTAGTATACATACAATTTTTAGAAATTCCCTTTAGGTAGCAAGTACTTGGATTTATATTTATTAAAATATTTCGTTTTAAAATTGGTTGATTTACAGCCATCTTAATATTGTGACGTGCGAAAAATTTTTGAGTTGTTATAAACGATAGTTTTTAATTTAATAGCTTTAGTCTATAATACTTCCTTCTTTTAGACGGTAATTAAATTTTTCAATTTAATTTCGAATAACACAGAAAAATTCAATAAAAAATACAAAAAATGTACTTTTGCTCAGTTTTTTTAAACTTGATTTGTGTATGATTTTATTGAAAAGCCCTATGGGGAAAAAATCATTGAATGGAGCTCTACAGTATAGTATTTTGCATTAACATCTTGAGAAACTATGAACTTATCACCAGAGAACATTTAAGAAGAAATCATGAAAATGCTGAACCTTGTTAAAAACTTTTTCCAAGAGTTTTTAGATCAATGCATATAAGAGAATAAAATTTAATTTCTTCAGTCTGCGGTTGAAGTATGTTGAAAAAACTTAATGTGCATAATGTTTCAAAGATAAGAATGCATCAAAAATTTTGAAAGTAAACCTCAAGAAACGTTTTTAAAGTGTATTGCTACAAAATAATTAATTAATGGATTTAAATTAATTTTTAGTCATATTTTTATGGCCATATTTTTTCGTAAATATAATTATCGACTTCACTCATTTAAGGAAAGAATTGGCAGGGAAAAAAATAAAACAGGTAATGTCAGATACTTATTTTTAACCCAGTGCATCTCAAACTTTCAACATTTGCGACCCAATTTCCAATTATAATTTTCATCATACCCCCTCTATATATATACAATAACAATATTTATTGAATTCAATTATAATGAACTTTGAAGCTAAAGCTACGCTACGACTTTTAGATAACCCTTTGGGGTTATTAGTATTTATTAAGATTATCCTTAACTTAGCATTGATGAATTAATGATCAAATACATTGTGCAGCACTGATACATTTATAAGTATATTATATCAGTATAAATATGTATTTTATTTTCTATTATGTCAGAAAGCATTTTGTTTTGCTTCTTTCAGAAAATTATTAATTTTTCTAAAAAATCTTTCATTTTCGACTTTTTTATATGCTTGCCGCTCTCTGGTAGAATTTTAAGGCTTCCTTAGGGGAGAACAAGCCCCACAGTTTGAGAAACGCTATTTATTAAATATTTGCGCATTAGTATCACAAATTAGAAATCAAAACTTTGTTTTTAAAATTAAAATGCTATTTAAATTGAATTGAGAATAGCAGTACTTTTCCAAGTAAAAATGATTCAAAACTGTAAGCAATCTCTTTTCATTCCTTTATGTCATGAGGGATTATTGATTATATTTTCCTCTTACAAATTGAGATTTATTATTTTTCTTTAATCCTGACAAATAATGGTTTGCCCAATCAGTGAATTTTACTTTAAAACGGAATTTTGAAAACTGCAATATTTTCAATCACAGAATTGCATTTGCATTATTAGTTTGAAACTGAGTACATTTCGACAGTTTTAAATTTATTTCTGGAAAAAAGCGGAAAAAGCAGAATACCGGAAACCTGCCTATTAACATTCTTTAGGATGAAAATCTATTTAATTATTTTCTTAGTTGGAACGTGAATAAAATAATAGGTGTGAAACCCCCATGGGATGCCATTTACTCGTGACTGAGCACGCTTCACAGGGATGAGAGCGGTGATCAACACAGAGACAAAAACGGAGAGAGAAAAGGACGAGAGTGAATCCCTAGAAGACGAACTTTAGCCTTATGGAAACGATGCGCGTTGAATTGTTTAATTTAGTTTGGTATTTGTGTAATCCTCTTTTCCTTGTTATTGTTAAAATAATTAGCTTTGTTTGTTAACTCTTAGTCTTTACTAGCTAACGAAACACACTCCAACTATAACTTAAATAGTCGATTCCCAAATAATAAACATTTATAATTTAGTTATAAGTAATCAATAACACTATTCCAATGCATTTATCATATATCAATCAAATGCAGTACATTCATTTCTGGCTAAATACATTGTATTTTTAAAGTTTGCTATTCTCAAAGGTCTTAACACTCAGTAATAAGAATAATGCTTTCCAATAATTTTTTTCTACTTTATAAAGATAATTCTTTTAGATACATCAAAATATTTTTAAAGATAAGCTTAAAGTAAAAGAACACAAATTCTTGTAGCAAAATACTTAAGTAGCACAATCATTAAGCGGATTTTTTTCCGGTTATTACGGAAGTGGTAAAGGTCTTTCCAATAATGACCAACACAAATTTCAGACATTTTTTTTTCTTTGAAAATAGTTAAATGCAAATAGGATGTTTTATATTTATAGTGTATGAGATTGCTATTTTTTATCATACATATTTTTGTTATACATATTACTTTGACCTCACATCGTTTGCCTCTTGAAAAAATAATTTATATTTAATTAAAAACTGTGTTTAAAATGTATTTGTTTTTATCTTTAAGCGGATTAATTTATAGGCGAAACAATCTTATTTACAATTTTATTTTTGCTGTTTTCAAAAACTAATACATAAAACAGCAGTAACAAATATGTCTTATATATAGATTGGATCCAATAAAGTACAGCATCATTTGTTATCTAAAATTCCGTAAATACCATATTGGATGGTACAAAAAGAAAAGCCACCAACGCAAAAAGTGAAATATTTTACTTGTCGTATAATTTACATAAACTCATGGTTTATTTTGGTGTAAATTTAAGTGTAATCTCACAATTTTGAAAAATGTTAAAATAGCGTGATAAAAGATATTTTTATATCAAGCTTTCGTTCTTTAATATACTCTTTTCTCGGTTAGAGAGATTTAATTTAATGGCATGTTAGCACGTGAATTTGGTATTTCTCAAAAACATTTTCGTACTCGTATTTTTCATGAAAAAAATTGCTTCTATCGATAAAATTCATTATTCATTATGTGAAATTGCTTGCATGGCATAAATGTAGTGAATTTTCAAAACTATAAAAGTGAGTGCAGAATAGGCATGAAGAGTATATTCTTATAATTTATGTAAGTTACATAATTCAAAATCTGGTTTTGAAAGAAACATTAGTTTGTTTAAGTGCTACAAGTAGTGAAAACCTCAGAAGCGCAAAAGGTAAAAAGGAATAATGTTTCAAAGTGTATTAAAATGGTTTTATTTTTAAAAACTAGAAAACTCGGTGTATAAATCTCTGAATTGGCAATAATTTTTTGTATTCCAATTATTTTATACTTTCTGGTCTTACGTTCCGTTTTCGAAAACAATATAGTATAATGTGCTCTTTTTTCTTTTCTTTTCTTTTTTTGGTAGATACAAAGTATGTAACAAAAATAGTTACAATTTTATTCTTTTCTCCATCGAAGGGATATTGCATCCTGAAAAAATGGTTTGTAAGCAAATATAGAATATTCCTGTTAGTATGTAAGATTCCTTTGGCGACAAATATGGTCCCCAAATGTCGCCGTTTGGTGGCAAAAATAGTCAACCCGAGACAACACTCAAATGGCACTAAAATGATTTTTTGAAGAAATAATTATAGAACCTTCTTCTAGAATATATATATATATACTTCGTTGCCTTTCTTAAGATCATTGTAGGGGAGCAGAAGTTCAGAAATGGAGTTTGGAAGTAATTAGGGGTTCCACTCACTTCGTTAACAAACAAAATTCGTATTGTTGTGTTCTATGTTCGTGTGAGCTTTGAATTTGTGTGTGTGTGTGTGTGTGTGTGTGTGTGTGTGTGTGTGTGTGTGTGTGTGTTGTGTGTGTGTGTGTGTGTGTGTGTGTGTGTGTGTGTGTGTGTGTGTTGTGTGTGTGTGTGTGTGTGTGTGTGTGTGTGTGTGTGTGTGTGTGTGTTGTTTTCTGTTAAAAGGAATTCTATCTAAAGAGCTACAGCAAGAAATCCTCCTCCGAAAGAAGATAGATCCTTCCTACAATTACAAGCTGTTCAAACAAGTATAACAATACTGAAAAGATTACAAAAAGAAGTTATGAAACAAAAGAGGAATGGAACATTATTATGTTGGCCATTCATAATATGGTTAATTTAGCAAAATAATTTGAGGTTAAATAAGAGAATTTCACATACAGGCAAAGCAGATGTGTGGATGAGGAAAAATCATAAATATTTAGCTATGCTGTTATATACACTGATGTCCAAAAGTTAAACATAATTGATAATTATGTGAATAAAGAAGGAACTGTAAATCAAAATGACGGGAAACGTGATATGCGAGTGTAAAATGGTTATAAAATAAGGAAGCGAATAAAAAAAATGATAATAATTAATTCTATTATCCAAAGGAGCAGTTTGAAAGAAAACTGAGCATAGCAAGGATTCACACTTTAAAGAAAAAATTAAATAAAATACTGATGCTGCAGTTTAATAAAGCGTGTGGTCACCTCTGACCCCCGGGTACGCTGCACAGCGATTTACCATACTTGCTATGAGATGATGAAGGAGTTGTGGGCTCAAACGGTTCCAAGCTTCTTGGAGAGCTCTCTTCAGTTCTGTAATGGAGCTTGATGGGTGCGAAAGGGCTGCCATTTGTCTCCCGAGCATATCCCATACATGTCATAGGATTTAAATCAAGGGAGTTCGCAGGCCACGACATGCGCTGAATGTTTTTCGTTTCAAGGAAGTCATCAACCAGCACCGCTCGGTGACATGGCGCATTGTCATCCATGAATATGAAGTCAGGACCGACAGCATCTTGAAACAAGCGAACATAAGGCTCTAGAACTTCGTCTCTGTATCTTTGAGCAGTCACAGACCCCGTGTCAAAGAAATGGAAGTTTGTGCTGCCGTCCATCATGATGCCTGCCCATACCATTACTCCCCTTGATGGAAAATGATGTCTTTCCGTTATGTTTCTTGGTTCAAAACGTGTTCCACATTCTCTCCATATCGTTACCCGCCCAGAATCACTACTCAGACTAAACCGGGACTCGTCACTGAACATCACATTGGCCCACTCTCCCACACTCCAATGTTGATGTTTTAAACTCCATTTCAAACGAGCGCGTTTATGCGCAGACGTGAGGGGAATGCAAACTGCTGGTCTTCTGGCATACAGGCCAACATGATTGAGTCCCCTGTAAACAGTTTGTCTCGAAATTCGTATTCATGTGGTGACTGTGAGCGCCGAACCCAGTGCTCTGGCAGTACTGCCCCTGTGACGTCGCTCACTTATTACCAGATATTGGTCTTGGCGAGGGGTTGTGACTCTTGGTCGATCTGATACTGGTTGTCGGGTAACATCTCCCGTTCTTTGAAACCTCTGCCACAGTCTTGAGATCACAGACTGGTCCACATTCAGAATTCGAGACACTTCGGTTTGTGATCGTGAGGATTCCAGCATTCCAACGATTCTTCCTTTCGTAAACATGTCCAATTGGCGTCTTTGTGCCATCATTCATCTTGTTTGATGGTTAACAACGTTCCTTCGCACAGCAGTTGCACGAAACTTGTCAGAACTGCCTATGCTGCGTGAATCGGTTTCTCCTCGTGCTGACATGCGCCGGTGTTTCGCGCAGGACGTAGTCGACTGAAAAGTTTTACATAAACCCAATGTTTCTCCTTCACCCATTTATTATCCGCAAGAAATTTGGAATAATTTTACGAATATTTACTCCATGTTTTTCGCATTTTACGCTTTATGCTTAACTTTTGGACACCAGTGTATAGTCCAACCTTATTTTGAATTGTTACTGTTTTTAAGAAGATAGAGTTTAAAAAAGGCAAAATAAAACCTAAATTGTTTTCATCAAATTAATTTCACATGTATAAGCTTGAGACACAATGTCGTATAATTTCAAAATGATACGCTTCAGCTTGATATATATTAGCAGAATAAATTTTTACACTTAGCAAGTAAACGCGTATTTTGCATGATGCAATTAGCTAATGCTTGAAGCTAAATATTAGCTTTGTCTTTGTTGTTGCATTCAAAGTTAAATCAACAAAAAACTGTAATAGTGGTTTGTGAAGTTCCTGTTTAAGACGTTTTGCTGTTTACTATATATACTCTTATCTCTCCTCTATACTATGTGCAAGAACGCCGTACCAAGGAAATGCAGTTCACTTTAGTTCTTCATATATGCATAAACACTGTCGGGAAATGAGCATTTACGAGTAGAAAGAAGTGGAAATAATTTAAAAAATGCTAAAATGCCTTACAAAATGAAAATTAAAAATGAGAACAAGTATCAAAAATATAATAAAAATATATGAGCAAAAAAATATTTAATTATTAAAAATATTTCAAAGTATTCAAATTTGTATTCTTTCTGTAGTAAAAAGTTACAGATTAAATATCAATAATAAACTTGCATAAATATCTATGAAAAACCGAATTGTTTCGCTTAGTTTCTAGATAAACGAATGTTTTTAATCCGGTGATATTTTTCAGAAAGCTTAGCAAAACATTTACTTTTTTATTCAATAGCTATTCAATACCCAGAAGATAGAAATCAAAAAATATGTCATTACATCTAAGGATCCATATAAAGACGCAGATCTACGGTCTTCAATGTTTTTTATATTTCGATTTGAATGTCCTTTTTTGGAAATTGACGCCTCAGATTGAATACCACTATTGAGAAAAAGCGGTGAATGTAATGGAAAATCGTAATGCCATAAAATAATATACGTACAATAATAAAATGATACAAAGCACATATTAATTAATAGTAACAGTATAAAAAATAGGGTACTTTTTCGTTTTGCCGGTGGAAATCTCGTAAAGTGGCATTATTGGTTGGCGTTATTGGCATTGCGGCTTCGCACACTTTGATATCTTTAAATAACTGTCGAAGTCATAATCATTATTATTAGTATGTAAATAAAATACGATAATTTTTTTTACTATTTAGTTTAAAATACTGAAAACATACTTTATTCTAATAATTAGCAACAAAAATTCAATAACTTAAACTATTAATACTTTAAAAAGTTAAAAGTATCTACGTTTAATAAATAATTCCTCTTTGAAAGAGCTCAAAAGAGAGTATTACTCTAGGATGCTACTGTAAGCTATATTATATATTTTTCTGTCAGAGGAAATATGTGAAGATTTCGGGCATGGACACATGGGAACAGACTACATATAGTTTGTCATGGGAAAAGCTTGGCTTTTCCAAATGCACCCCTGGTACCTGTAATGTTTGCTCTTGCGCATTGCTTATAGTAACAGCAAAACTGAATTTGACTGGAAATTGAACTCGTTTGAACTGAAACGATAAGTAAGTGGGAATAATTGGAATTCGAAGTATGACAAAACTTTCCTCTTTCCCTACGCCTGTTAAAATAGTGACACCAAGTATATTCTGCATCAATTTTGTTATCCAAAGCTTTGTTCCATTACATAGTCGAGGACCATCGAGATTATGCATAAGCATAACAGGTACATTTAGTTCTAATTGTTTATATGAGGTTACACACTTGAAAGTTCGAGCGAATTTAAAAACTCCGTGGAATATGAAGTACTTTGTTCTTTATCTATGATTGTATTTCATTGATAAAAATTCCTTCATTCCCTCCAGGACGTCGTTTAAAAATTTTCATTGTTGATTTTATTAACAATGTCATTGTCAGGCTCCAATATTGATCTTGCGCACAACCACTGATCACAATTTAAATTTTGTTGCAAGCCCGGGTAAGCTTGAGCAATAAGGTCTACATCATTTCCTTTTAAATTACAAAATTCTCTAGGAAGTAAAAGACAATCTTCGGCATCTGCGTCCAAAATATCCACCACCGATTTTCAACAGCGTCTTTGTATAATGTCCCAAATCTACGTCATTATAAAGATGCACTCTCATATTTGTCTTCAGAATGAATTTTCAACTTTCGTCCATAAGAGCTTGGTGATTTAATACATGTTCTGATTTCATCCTCAGGTGTACCCTTTTAGATAACTGGGAGAGTTTGTCGGAAACCACCAGACAATATAAAACTACCATTTCTCCCATAAGATCTGTACTATCTCGTAAATCCTGAAGAATCCGATTTAACGTTTCTATACCTTTCTTGTGAGACACATCGTACTTTCATCTTATACTAAAAGCTTACATTGTCGAAGCATCCTGCCTCTAGAGCTATTTTTGCTGAAATTACAGATGGGTGAATCTTCATGTGCGAGATTCAACGGAAATTTAAAATGGAATGTGAATTAAGACCACTAGTCAGTAGTGTCACGGCTATACCGGAAGAAGCCACAGCAACTGCTATCTTCTAGTTTTTTCTGACGGACATTAATAATAAGTTTAGCAAAAAAGTTTATCCAGTTCCTCCAGGTAACGTCGAGAAAAAAGAGTGCACCACTGCCGGATTCTATTTTACGTAATATTTGATGGAAAACATGTCTTTTTTCTGGAGTTAATTGAGGGATTAATTCTGTTACTTGATGTTGCAATGCTATAAAATTGTAGTCTAATTCTCGAGCAATTTCATTATTGAAGTTATTTCCATCGACTCGCAGCAGACTAATGATTCCAAAATTATGTATCTTCTTCCCAAGCATTGTGAAAACCTTATTTTCATTATTATTAGCGTTTCATTGTAAATGTGTTCATTGAAAGTAATATCGAAATGTTCTTGCTGCAGTCGTCGCAAAATATCTTCCACCATGTACTCTTTGTACTTATCCCAAAGGTTTTGAGGATAGAAAGACCGCAAGATGATATAAGTATTGTGTAAATTTCCCTAATTTTATTCGACGATTTTATATAATTGTATACCTTCCTACATAGTAATATCTAGTACATCTTCATAGTAATATCTCCATATAAGATATCTAGATTCAGTACAAGAGAAAAGTTTCGTGCAAAATATGGCCTTATACTGGAGTTATTTAAATAAATAAATTAATAATTTAAAGGACCCAAATATTCAATAAATCAAATATTTTTATGAAACTGTCATTTAATACTACCTTAGAGCTTTCAATATCACGCAATTTGCTAAAACTTTGTTATTTCATTCTTTAATAAGTGGGAGAAAAGTTTTATTATTTTCTGAGATTGTCGGAATAGATAATTTTTTAGCCAACTTGGCGATATTTCTAAAAGTTTGAGTTTGACATTTAATAAACGTAATATAATAAAGGTTTGACATTTAATTTTAAAAGCTGCTTTTAGTAAAGATATCAAATTACACTATATATATATATATATTTCAGTTATTTGTTACAAAGGTGAGGAACACTTTATTAAAATTTCCTGTATTATGCATAATCTTGCGCCAACTTGGCGCGGTTAAGCAACCCCCGTGGTTTCACCTGTGTAGTCCCCATAGGAATACGGGGATAAAACATAGCCTATGTTACTCACTGATAATATAGCTTTTCATTGGTGAAAGAATTTTTAAAATCGATTGAGTGGTTTAGCCGTGAAAGCATAACAAAAAAAAAAACTCAAATTCGCATTTATAATATTATTAGGATTAGGATAACTATTGCTGTGACAGAAAATGTAAAAAAATAAAGAAACAATAGGATTGAAACTAACCATAAACTTAAAAATGTTTTGTTACTTTTTTTGTTTTTTTGTTTTTGTTTTTTTTTTTTGTTTATGAAGCTCTCATTTATTATTTTTTAAAGTGTATCCGAAACAGCTGCTGCCATACTTAATTGAACAGTGAGATAACTATCATAATAAAAAAAAATTTTGACACGTGTCAGCGTATTATCATGCGCGGTAACACTATGTCTCGTGGAAAGCATCGGTCGCCAGTAACCAAGACAACGACTTCATTAGCTCAGCTTGGCGCTCAATTTGGCTTTGAGTTTGGCGTTCAGTTTCACGTTCACCCGTATAGTTTCCGTTCCCGTAAAAATACGGGAATAAAATATACCCTATGTTACTCGCTGATAATGTAGCTTTCTATTGGTGGAAGAATTTTTAAAATCGGTATTGTGGTTCAGGCGTCAAAGCGTAACAAACAAACAAACTTACACATTCACATTTATAATATTATTATGATAACACACAATTTACACATAAAAAATATTGATAAGTAATAGTTCTCATTGGTTTTCCATGTATTATGAAGACGTTACTGATAAGAAAAAACACGACTTGTTTTGAAAATGTAGTGGTAAAAGGTTACCTGCGAAAATATTCCATTTGGTGACCGTTGTGTCATTTTTGGCGACTTTATTGTCTGGGCAGTCGAAACGGAAAAATACCAAAAATAGAACATCAAATAAAACATGTCTACATCTGAATAATATTAATATCTTGATAAGGATTATTATGCAGATGTAAGATGTGTATAAAGATCCTACTTTAAAATTTTTGGTTGATTAAGATAAAATTTTTCTTGAAATTGAATGGTGTATTCTGTTTACATAATATTCAAGTGCATAACATAAATAACTTTTTAGATCAGATTTGTGTTTCATTAATTATTTAACTGAAACATCCGTGTGTAACCTAGTAGTTAGGGCATCGGACTCCAGGTCGGAGGGCCTGGGTTCGATGCTCAATCCTCCAAATACACATTAGGTGCTCGTTGGATCAGGGGGTACGAAAGTCCTGTGGGAAGTCACAGCAGAATTGACGGGTGCAGGGTTCTGGAGAATATTTCCCTCCCCCTCTAGCACATGCTTTAATTGGGGGTGGAGATAGGTGGGGTCGTCATCTATCGTGTAGGAAGACAAGCTTGCCTCAAGCTCAGGAAACTTTCCTTACTTCCCTTCGAGTAGGACACAACATTTAACCTGAGATTACAGTACTAATTTGCAAGCAGAAGAGTTAAATATATATATAAAACTAAATATTTTTGCAAAATATAAGAAAATATTTTTTAATTTAACTAAAACTTTAAAAAAATTAGGTATATTCGATTTAAAAACACATATCAAATATTATTTTCTGGAGAACACAAGAGTAGTGAGTGCGATCTCTCTACTCAGGTTTGCGTTAATTGTATTAGATTCAATAAGAAAACAAGAGATCCAAATAAAAAAGTTTATGTGCATCACAAAGCCTATTCTAGCTGCTGTAAATGTCATCAATTTATGGAGAAACTTGTTGCATCTCAAACAAGTTATGAATAATGTTTTACCTCAACCGCATTTACGCATTTTACAACTTAATTTGCATAAATCAAAAAGGGCTACACAGCAGCTTATTTTGTATATGGAAGTTCACAATATTGATGTTGCGTTGGTACAAGAGCCTCATTCGTACGAGGGAACTCTTCCTCGATTTCCTTCGTCTTACAGAGTTTTCTTCAGTCCTTCTTTTGATATAATTAAAGCAGATATTTTATTGTCAGAAATAGAAATATTTTAACCTTTCTAGATCTAAATCGCCTTAATTACAATATGGTGACAATGCGCTTAAACATTAATAAAGTATCCTTTTTGTTTGTTTCCTACTATTTCGAACCCTCCAAGAATATTGATTTTGATTTGGAAAAAATTAACCAATTTTTTTCCAAGATGCCCATAAACAGACTGGTCTGGTCAATGGACGCTAATAGCAAATCTGAAACATGGTTCAGTCCCCTTTCTAACTCTAGAGGTTCCAAGCTCACCGATTTTATTGGGCCCATAACCTCTCTGTCATTAATGAAGATTGTGGTCCTACATTTAGTGGCTCTCAAGGTTCTAGCTACATTGATGTAACTGCAGTTGGAACTGATTTTCTGGAAGATGTTTCTTGTTGGTATTTGTCTACTTATGATTCTCTCTCTGACCACAAAGCAATTGAGTTTGATATGTTGTTTGATATATTGTTCTTAATTCCAATTCTCAAGCAAAAAATGGTGACGTCTGTATCTTCAACCTGAAAAAGGCGAACTGGAAACTTCTATGACACATCAAAATACTTGCTGTCAAACATTAGTAATCGCATCGATTCCTGCCAAAATACAGAATCCTCGCATGATCTCGTATATAATCTCCTTTCCATTATTCTAAATTCTTGTAAAATGTCAATTCCAATTAAAAAGCAAGGGATTCACAGAATTCCTTGATGGACAAGGGAAATTGGGTGCATGAGAAAGAACTTTAATGCTGCAAGACGAAGATTCCAGAGATGTAAAAACATCGCTTTTTAAGAGAAACTTATAAAAGTAAATACAAAGAATTAAGAACTAATTATAATTTAAAACTTTTAGATGCCAAATTAAGCTCATGGAAGGAATTTTTGGATGAAATTAATGTAAATAATGTGTGGAAAAAGATTTATACCTATGGCGTCAAACAGCAGTTTCAGAAGAGAGTTGAACTCAGTGGAATTGCTCTTCCATGTGGAACTGTGACTAAAAAAAAAATTCTTTTGAAGAGACAATTAATGAGATTATATTCCATTCTCTCTTTTCCTGGTGATTGTGAGAATGATGATGATAATTGTCCCAAGGAAATACGAAATGACGCTCTTATCAATAGCAACATAACGAATGACCCACCTTTTACCATCCAAGAAATTGATGCTGTTATTAATAAATTGAAGTTTAAAAAGTCAC
Source organism: Trichonephila clavata (assembly GCA_019973975.1). Classification (NCBI taxonomy): domain Eukaryota; kingdom Metazoa; phylum Arthropoda; class Arachnida; order Araneae; family Nephilidae; genus Trichonephila; species Trichonephila clavata. The sequence continues at coordinate 34,677 of BMAO01028234.1, read as the reverse complement.
TTGGCCCTGACTCCATTCCTAATGAAGTTGTCAAGAAATTTAATGCACCCTGAACATTTTCTAAAAGTTTTTAATTCATGTCTTCGTCTCAAGACTTTTCCTCTCTGTTGGAAAAAAGCTAGGATTATCCTAATTCCCAAAGTGAACGACGTCCGTATCCCTAATTTAGACAACCTTAGGTGTATCAGTTTACTGTCAACTTTGGGTAAATGTTTTAAAAAACTCATTATCAACAGAGTGGCCTGGCGTTTACACAAAGATAATTTTTTCAATAAAAACCAATTTGGTTTTATGCCACAAAAATGTACCGAGGACGCCATGATGACACTTAATGAAATTATTTTAAAAGGAAAAAAGAGAAATTTTGATATAATCCTAGTTTTCTTGGATATTAAAGGAGCTTTTGATAATGCTTGGTGGCCTGGTATTCTGAGCCTTTTAAAAAGATCTAACATTCCTAACAACTTATTTGCCGTAATTTCCAGCTTCTTGAAGGATAGATCTGTGACTTTATCTTTAGGTCATTCCTCAAAAGAGAGATTTTTGAACAAGGGATGACCTCAGGGATCAGTTTCTGAACCTTTTCTCTGGAACATCATTATAAATGATTTTTTGGAAAAAAAATCTCGGCTTTCTTTTGTGAAACGATTGCTTTTGACGACTTACTTCTTTGTTTTCAGGGAAAGTCTTTTCATGATATAAGCAGACAAGCGCAGCTTACCCTTGATTTTGTATCAACCTGGGTAAAGAATTATAAATTAGAGTTTAATGCTGTCAAATCAAAAGTTATGATCTTGGAGAAGAGAGAAAGCAACACCCTCACTAGCAACCTCGCCCTTAATGGAATTCCCCTCGATTGTGTGAAGGAACTAAAATATCTTGGTATTGTCCTTGATAGTAAATTCTGTTGGACGCAACATATTCTGCATCTGTCAAATAAATGGAAAAAAATTCTGCTAGGGCTTAACAGAGTTGCCAGAAATAGCTTTGGGATCAAGTCCAATGTCTCATCCCTCATTTATAAACAGGGCATTGTTCCATTTATCTGTTATGGTTCACGAATCTTGGGATCTGCCTTGAAGAAGAAAATTTATTGTCGGCTCTTGCGAAAAATTCAACGAAGAATACTTCTCCGAGTTATTTCTGGGTATCGAACGATATCCTATGATGCTGTGTTTGCTATCTCGGGCTTTCCACCTATTAACATCTTTATAATCAGAAATAATGAATTTAAGAATGCAATGAAGAACTGTACCAATAACAGACTAGATAGTACCCTGCTATTTTCTGATCTCCCTCATCCTTCTGAACGATTTCCCCTTAATTTTGTTAATTACCGTAAAAATATTGAAGACAACTTTCCTGTTGTCTTCTTTACAGATGGTAGCAAAATTAACAATACGGTTGGCCTTGCATTTGTTATTTTCCAAGATTTTATTGAAATTGAAACTCACCAATTTAGAATAAGAGATGAATGTAGTGTGTTTCAGACTGAATTACTTTGCATAGCTCAAGCAGTCTCATGGATCTGTAAAAACGAAAACCTTTCATCGGATTTTTTAATTTGCAGCGATTCTCTTTCATCTTTATATGCTTTAAATAACATTTATTCTCAAAATCAACTGATTGTTAAAACGCAAATTGATCTCAATTTTCTTCGAAGCCCCAGAGGTGCAAAAGTTTCCTTTTCTTTTGTTCGAGGTTATACGGGAATCTATGGCAATGAACGTGCTGGCTGGCTTGCAAAAGAAGCTACATAATTAAATATTTTGATTCCTATGAGCATTCCGAAATCATATTATAAAAATATTTTTAAGGAAAATATTATTTCTGAGTGGAATAAATTATATCAAATATCAAATAATGCGCTCTACACCAAGGAATTTGTTCCTTCTATTCAGAGACGTTTAAAGTCTAAACACTTTCAACCTAATTTTATACTTACCCAGTTTCTAACTGGGCATGGAAACTTTAAAGCCTATTTGAAACGCTTTAATTTGTCGCCTACTGACCAGTGTTCTTGCTCCAGTAACACAGTCCAGGATGTCAAGCATCTAATATTTGCTTGTGCTAAATTCTCTTCCGAAAGACGTACTCTCATGAATTGCCTACAAAAGAACAATATAACGTAGCCTCCTCCTTTCTCTGCCTTTGTTCAGAGCAAGACTTCTTTTATATCGTTTTGTGCATATATTAATAGCATTTTTTCTCGTATTGTTTAGATTGCAAATTTAAAAAAAAAAATTTTACTATTTTATTATTTTTTTGTGTTTGCTAACATTTGCTGTGTATGTATGTATATATATATCTGTTTTTTTAAAGTGCGTATATATATATATATATGTCTGTGTGTATATTCTTAAGTATTTGTGTGTATGCATGCTTTTACGCATTTTTATTTTGAAAATTTTATTCTAATCACACATGTGCTTCCAAACCTTCACCATTGTATAATTTTAATTACTGAATTTCTCGTTTTTGCATGTGAGCAATGTTGTATTTTGTACTGTGTTTATTGTATTTGCATCCCGTCTTGTTTCTTTTACCTTTCGATTTCCCATTTGTGCTTGTATCCCTGTACTTAAAACTTCCTACCACTATTGATTGAGTATTGACTTACGTTTGTAAGCCTTGTGTTATACTTGTTGGCACACAAGGAGTCTACCTAGAGTCTCAAAAAAATATCATTTTAATCTCATCATTTAACTTTTTAAAGAAGTTATTTTTTACAATGTTTCATAAATTTTTATACCGAATTACAGTAAAACCTGCTTTTATGAGGTTGATAAGGACAGCATAAAAAGAAAACGCACAAAGAAATATGCGAAAATTTCGTAAATACTTACATATAACTAACATCTTTGTTGACATACTATAAAAAAAATTTTATGCGACCAAGGGGGACCGCATAAAAAATCACACCTAAAATATATGTAAGTTATTTACGAAATTTATGAGAAAGTACTTTAAAACAAGCTAAATAATTAAATTCCACATGGAAACATTTTTAAAACATTTAATTCCTAATTGTATACACACACACACACATAGAGAAATTTTCAAAATGCTCATACATAATTCATTGTTAATAGCAATCCAAAGAGCACATCTTGTGATGAATTAGTTCAAAATCGCTTTCCTCACTTGAAAATAAAATTTCAATTCATTTATTTTTTGCACCATTAAATGAGTGATAAGTTTTTGTGATGACGATCGGTAGGTCAGTTGCTTGTGAACGTCATAATAACTAGATATGTATAATCGAAGATCTTTTTGGAATTTCAAATTCCTTTGAAATTGCTATCTATTTCTAAAAAATGCTTTTCCGATTTTTTGGAAAGCTGGATAATTGTATATATTTTATCCACTCTCAAAGAATCCGGTTCTTTTGTCCGTCGTCATAATCCATCAAATAACTGATAATGTCATTGTCATTGAAAGTTTCGTCTTCAATCCTGTGCTGCTAGTTCATTGAGAGAATGCAATTGAATGTGCATTGTGGAGAAACTGTTTATAACATGGGAACAGAGAGTCCTTAAGTGTATAATACACTGCTGGTCACCGTAAATGCAACACCCTGAAGGAAGCACGCAAATAACATGAAATTTACAACATGCATTAGCGGCGGTAAGATATGCAAATGATTAGAATTTCAGCGCAGACACACATCTCACGCACGCCTGTGGCGCCACCTCAAAGCGCTATTTAAGCCTTGGAGATTTCGACGATTTCAAGTTCGGCAATTGTGTTTTTCTTGTGGTTTTTTCAAAAAACGATCAATTATGTCTCGTAGAAAACAGCGATCAGCTTTGATCAAGTATCCGAGTTCGTCAGAGGAAGGATAGTAACCTACCGAGATTGTGGATTATCTTTCAGGGATATCGGTAGTCGCATGTTGGACGAAACCAAACAACTGTAATGCGGATATGTGACCGTTGGATGCAGGAGGGTACGACGGACCGACGTGGTCGATCGCATCCACTTCAGTGCACCACTTCACGTGAGGACAGGAAAATTGTTCACATGGCAGTGACGGATCGCTCAGTCACATCACGAACCATAGCACAGCACATTGAGTCTGTAACGCATCATTCAGTGTCTGCGCGTACCATTCGACGCCGTTTACAGCAGAGTGGTCTGTCCGCAAGACGTCCATTGCTTGGTCTACCCTTGACGCAGAACCACAGACGTCTCCGCCGCCAATGGTGAGATGAAAGAAGAATGTGGGCGGCAGAATGAAATGAAGTTGTCTTTACTGACTAGTCACGCATCTGTCTGCAACACCACGATGGTCGGATTCGAGTCTGGAGACACCGTGGAGAGAGGATGCGCTGCGTTATGCACCGCTACACTGGTCCTGCATCGGGTATTATGGTATGGGGTGGTATTGGATATCACTCTCGCACTCCTCTAGTACACATTGCCGGTACTTTAAACAGCCAGCGCTACATCTCCGAGGTGTTGGAGCCAGTTGTCCTTCCTTACCTTCAGGGCTTGGCCACAGTTATATTTCAACAGGACAATGCGTGACCACACGTGGCATGCATTGCCCAAAGGTTCTTTGTCAATCACCAGATTGACATACTTCCCTGGCCGGCTCGCTCTCCTGATCTTTCGCCGATAGAAAATATGTGGTCGATGGTTGCTCAACGATTGACCCAGATTACGCCCCCAGCTACCACACCAGATTAACTTTGGTAACGTGTGGAAGCTGCTTGGTCTGCTGTACCCCAAGAACACATCCATCTTTGAATCAATGCCGAGGCGTGTGGCAGCGGTGATTTCCAACAAAAGCGGCTACTCTGGCTACTGATTCTGGCAGGAACCTCACTTCACAGAAGTCTATAAATTTAATCATTTGATACTTGGTCAACCTGTTATCTACAAAATAAATTTTATTGTGCTATCTCTTGTCTTTCTTGGTGTTGCATTTACGGTGTGGCCAGCAGTGTACATTGATATAAAACATTACAGGGGCGTCAAAGCCGTTGAAATTACTATACCGCATAAAAAAAGATTGCACAAAAAAATTCGGCTGAAAATAAAGTCGCACGAAACAAATCACATAAAAAAGACCGCACAAAAACAGGTTCTACTGTACTGTATAAAATTCAAGTTTTATATTATTATTAAATATCATGTGTAATGTTGAATTTTGCATTTTGTTAATTTATTAAATTACTTTCAATATCTAAATACAATTTTGAAGAGAAAAATCATTAAATATTTACAGATAGGTAGAATATATTTACCGATTACGTTAAAGAACATTGATAGTAGCTGGGAAAATTTTAATTTTGTTTCCAAGGGTAATACTAACATGCTTTATCTTTAGTTTTAAATTATTTATAGAATCTGCAAGAAATATGATAAGTGTGGTTTTTGTTTCGAAAAAGGTTACAAAAATCACAAAATGTGTAAACAGTGATATTTCAAAAGACATGAAGGTTACTAAATTCAGCAAGCATTGAAAATGGAAAAGTTCCCTAGACTAGTTTACATTAAATATTGACATTGAGAATAATAACTGATGGTTTGTTTGCAGACTAAATATTAGTTTTATAACATTAGTTTGAAATATATAGCAAACATCCCACACATAACACTATTAAGCAACTGCTAAAACATTAATCTTGAAAATTTAAATATTTAGAATTAATTAATTTTATGCAACTCATGCTCTGAATTTAGCTTATTTCGGAGATAGAAAGTTAAGAGAATTATTACACCTGCATTTTAAACGAAGAATTGAAAAATGAGCAAGAATAAAGAACTGTGTACTTAAAACTAATTGGTATGTATTTGCAATATACGTAAATGATTAAATATGTAAAATCTACCTCGAATTCAACAATGTTAATCTCTTTTCTTTCAGTGGTAGGTTTTTTTTCGTATGCATAAACTCCTAAATATCAGCAACTGTATTTCACATTATATAAAGATAGTTTTTATTTAATAATGTAAGAAAACGTATGCATTTTTGAGGTAAATATTTAACGTGTTTATTTATAAGTAAATATTTACTTAAAAATTAAATATCTTTAGATGGAAAGCGACATGCAGAATTTTCAAGAAAAGATAGAGAAGAAATATGTGTATTTTTTAATACTTAGTTTATCATAAAATATTTACTTCAATTTAAGTATGTGTATGTTTTAGATAAATATTTCAAAAAGATTCAAAAATATATCAAAGATTTTTCCTTTTGATAGAAAACTATAGAAACATATCAAGGCATAGAACAGCATTAAAAAAATATTAATTATGGATAATAATTTAATAAGTAATATAATTAATTTTATTTCCATTTGAGAATTACCGAAGCAATACATATTTGATGCAATTAACATTATAAGATTTTTACCAATTATTAACTTTTACTGCATGAAACAAATTTATGCACTTTAGTTTATTTGTTTTTTAACATTTTTTAACGCCACAATGCTTATAAATTTCAATTTATTACAATTTTGTATAAAAAATATTGAATTTTCAATTCTCTATAATCTGTTCTACTAAGAAACATAACCAAATAAATGATAATAATAGCAAAACAGGGGGGGGGGGTCTTTATATACTAAAGTTAAATATGTTAACAAAAACTTTGTTTGCAGTTTCCTTTAAAATGAAATTTCAAAGATTAATCTAATTTATTTTTAATTTCTAATATTGCAAAAATCCGTATTATGTATATATTTCAAAAAATGTTTTTCTCCAAATGTTAATTTATTTGCAGTTTATCCTATTTTTTTCCCCTTTAAGCATCTTTAAAAATAGAAATGCAAAAATAATAATAATTCTTAGGTAACATTATGCTATGCATAAAAATTTATTGTAAAAAATGTATGTTATATAAATTTAATTATTTTTTTAAAAATGAAATATATATTGTTTTTAATAATTTTTATTAAGATTTTTAAATAAAAGTTTTATTAAAAAATTATTCTCGTTGTTTCCGAAATCATGTTGTACGAAATAAATTTATTTTAACTAAAAACTATTATATTTTCTTCTAGAGCAAAGCGGCTCAGTGGCTTGGCGGTAGCGTACGCCTCGTAAACCCAAGGTTGCGGGATCGATCTCGGCTGGATTCGACACATTTTCTGGATGCGAAAATCGTAGGCAAGCAGGTCATATGCTTAAGTGACGTGTAAAAGATCCTTTGAGCATCAATTTGGCTCTGGTACTTTCGTCAAAACTAAATCAAGGCAATATTTAGCATCCGACAACATCTTGAATTAAACTTAATTCAAGCGTCAAAAATTTAGTAGCGAGAGCCGCCACTAGAGGGTTCCATCGCTAAAACATCTCTCACGCTCGTGGAGCCGTGTCAACAAAGGCTTGTGTGCCAAAATACAGCCCATTCGTAGAGAAATTAATTTTAGGTGCTAAGAAAAACTGTAGAATTAATTTGATGATATGATTTCTTAAACATCATAAATCTAATATAATATGTGTTTCACTTGATGGATTTAAAAGCTCAAGTGCTATCCTAATCATCTGTATATATATATAAATGGATATTTGTATATATGACCTCGCTTCACTCCAACACCATTCAAACGATCACTATGAAAATTGGCATGTATGTAGGAAAAGGATGCTAGTTTTTTTATTTTCTTTGATTCTTATTTGAATTGTAAGAGATGGCGCCACTAATGGAAACCACGTGAATCTTCGCTTCGCGATACAGTGATGTCATATGTCTATGATGTGGCAGAAAAACTGGGAGCTGCACAAAAGATCGCACGAAGGTAGGTCGGATGGAAGCTGTCTCTCCGTTTTTTTGAGAGTGAAGGCGTGTTTTCTGAATTAGTATGGTGCTATCTCGGTAGTAAACTTGCTCTTGAGTTAATTATTTGTAACCCCTTGTAAATAGTTAAATGTTTTGGTTGTGTTTTAATAAATTAGGTCATTTTAACTCTCTGTGATCACTTAACATTAAATTTGAACCTTCCCCTAGACGCCGTCCCATGTGTATATGTATTTTTTGTAGAGAAGGTTTTTGTACTATTTTCTTTGTTGCAGCTCCCCACCAGGTCGAGTTCTAGCATATCAACTTCTGCACCGTTCAATCAATCGCCAAGTTGCCAACATGGTCGCCAAAAACTGATGCCAACTTGGCTCTATCGCCAACATTTCGCTGTGTTTCCATTGAATCGCCATTATAATGTTAGAAACGGCGTTGCTTGAGAATATTACAATTTTAATATAAAATAAATACTACAGAAAAAGTAATATTAACGTATTACAAGTCTAGATATAAATTATTTGCTCTATTTTAAACGTTCATTGCACAAAATTTGTTACAATGAGTTACTTTTGCTGAGCATAGATCAGCTTAGGAAGGTGTACTCAAAAATCGACCCACGAGGGAGTTACAAGGCGTTATAAATAAATAAATAAATCCTTTTTGTCAGTTATTGGACCTTCAGACTTAAAATTTTACAAATGTGTTTTTGTTTTGTTTAATTTGCAATTCACGTAAAATTAACTCATTAAAACCTTCTTTATTCTTCAATCTGTATTGTTCAATTTTTCAATTCACCCAAGAGAAGAACGGAGCTAGTCTGATCTAAATTTTAAAAAAATACTAGATCCACCATCAGTACCAGGCCCATATGAGACACACTACCCAACAGAAGGCGATTTAAAATAATCACAAGTTTCTTCGTGGGGTTCGGTTACTAACTCGATACAAATATAAGTATAAAAATTTCATATTCAACTTTTTCGAATTCATACTTTTTATTAGTACAACTATTATTTTTTTCTCTTAATAACCATAATTATAATTTTCAATGTAAGACTGTAGTGTCGCGAAAACTCGACACTCGGTATCCCGGTGGTCTCCATAACACGCCCACACCCTTGCAGGTAGAAAAAGAAACCCCTCGTGCAAACTCGTTCAAGGTATCGATGAAAAAATTATTGCTGCTGTCACAGTTAATGAAAAAATGCCGGAAAGTGATGAAGACGTTAATGTTGAGGGCACACCGTACAAACTCCTAAAATATCACACAGTGAGAGACTAAAGGCTGTAAACCCCTCACCACCACTACCTTCAGTATTTTGAACAACAAGGTGCGTCAGTAATAGATTTACTGTTCCTTCGTCGTCTTCATGATGAAGTAGTAAAACGCAGAGTGCAGTACGGAAGGCAACAGAATATTGCGCATTTCTTTAAAAAAAAGTAGCTAAGGTATTTCATGTCGGCTACTTAATTTTCATTAATGATAGCTTTATGCCTTCATAAAATATTTTTATGAGGTATGTCTGTGTGATCAGGTAAATTATATATTGTATACTATGTATTCATTCATTTTCTTTTTCATTTAGTAAAAGTCGATACCTTCGTAAAGTCCGTACTTTACCTTTGTTTAAGGGTATTTGGGCAGTTTATTTTCTGTTATATTCTCTCGAAAACAATGCATGAAAGTGAAGTATAATATTTTCAGAGGAGATACTCGTACTTAATCATTTTTAATCTTATTCTCGATAACCCGGGTTTTTCACAAACTCGGCCCCCTTTCGGTTCACATTAGGCCGAGTTTTCGAAACTCTTCTGTGTGTGTGTAATATCGTATCGGTGATTATAAAAATTTTGTATTTTCCGTTGCATTAAATTTTCATAAGTTATATTCTTAAGCTTGCCTAAGTTTTTCTGTTTCAAAAAGAAATGTAAACTTTTTTGAATTTACCGCTTTGAAAAAAAAGACATATAAATTTAAATAAAATCTAATTTGTCCATTAAAATTCCTATTTTTTAATTTGAAGAAATTAAATATTTTATTGGCATCATCCCAATTACATTAAAAGCAATAATATTTATTGCAAAATAAATAATAAAAATAAAGTATGAAATCCTTTATGAGATTAATATTCTATTTTTATTACCATCTTACTGCATTTTTTAAATTTTTATGTTTTATAGCTAGCGACTCATGAAAGCTTTACTTATCCTATGCATATGTTAGTAGGTGATATATTTAATGAAATATTCGTATATTTTTAACAATACAAGCTGTCCCCCAAAAAAGTGCCCAAACTTTTCACTGCCAGATTTCTCATTGCTGGTACATAAAAAATGCCCCAAGAACTGTACTTGTACGATCCACAGTTAAAGAAAAATAAGATGAATGAAAATGCATGGTGATGAATGAATGCTGATGCATGATGGATCAAGATGGAGCTCCGGTGCATTTTTGTTCTTCTGTATGTTCAATGGCCGCCATGATCACCTCACAGTGTTGGATTTTTTGTTTATGGGCATTCTCAAAGAATTGGTGTTTCGAGACGCACAGACTTCACAAACGGACTTAGTTCGTCTGCATGCTGTTTGTTCTTCGGTGGACACCACACTGCTGCGATGTGTGCACTTCCATTCCATGACGCGTTCAATCCTACCTTTATATGCATTGCAGACACTTTGTCTTTATAGATATTTGTAAATACTGCAGTTAATGTGTCGAATAGGGCTGTGACGTAAAATTTGATTTTTCATATTTTTCTCGTAAACTATGGATCACGTACAGGTACAGTACCCTAGGCATTTTTTATGTACTTTGTAACACACGTGACCTACTCTCGGCCCCGGCTAGAGGAGTGGGAGGAAGTGACTCTCAGATAATATTTTTCAACTATTTATTCAGCACACTAATTATCAACAGATACAATTTTAGTATTCAAACAAGATGAAATATTCCAATTAAGAGCAATAGGGGATTTAACTACGGGAGACGCGAATTATTAGACTTCTATTAAATTGATCCTCTTTTTATGGGATCAATCCACTACTCTAATATTTGAGTTACAATTTAGCTATGTGACCAATAGTCACGAAAATATCTATTTAATGCCCGAAACTCGCTATCAATGTATACTAATACCTTATCGGTAGTTAGCTTTCCTTGTCGTCAGCTTCTGTATATTTCTATGTCCATGTAACTCCTTCTATTCATCTATTCATCTAGTACATAGGTTCTCAACGTGAGTGATAACTCCCCCTTGTGGGCGTTTTAGGCTTTCAGGGGGCAGTAAAAGACTCAGAGAAAATTAAGGGGCGTTGAGATGGCACGGAGGGTTTTGGTCAGATTAACCATATATAGTCTAAAGACTGCAAAAATACCCTGATTATGCCCAAACAAAAGAAAACTTTAATATTGTTTACCTTATGTTGATTATATGTATTTAAATCATTCCTAGTGTTGTCTTTGTCTGTGAGCAGGAGGATAAATGTTTCGTTCATTGCATTTCAAACCGTATATTATCCAAGAAACATAATTAAATGCTAACCAGGAATTAACGTGCGATTCTTTAAAGTCTGAATTTGTCAATTTATATTTCTTTTGAAAGCAATAGTTGTTATGAATTACTTCGAAACATCTAAACCCCTACCTGTCTTTACAACACAAGTAAGCTGAAACTTTTTTTACATTCTTAAATGAAGAAACTCAGTAGCGTTTCAGTTCCAACAATATCCTATCTGTGACTAAAATATATATTACACATTTAAATATATTTGAGGCAACAGCTATTTCAGATTCTCAAGTAAAAAAATTGGAGCTTAAAAAAATTTAAAAAATATGTTCCATTAGAATAGAATATTTTTTTTAAAATTTAACTCTTGTTTTCACCATGCATTATATACACTCTTATTTCTCTAGAGTGGGAGGGGGCGTCATAGAAATATTGACTAGAAAAGGGGGCGGTATTGAAATATTCACTAGAAAAGGGGGCACCAGTTCAAAAAAGGTTGGGAACCTATGATCTAGTATGTTACATCGGCACCCAACGTCCAAGATAGGAGTCGGATCTTATTTTAGGGTCTTGTCCGAGCTTTTCTGGACCCGAGTATGTTACAATTTCTAACGAAGAGTTTGGCTGTGCGAAGTTTGAAAGCCATTTTTGGGAAACCCTGTATACTCTCAACTATCCTCTCCCCTTTTATACACAATATTTTAATCTAAATCACCTTTTGTAGAAAAATGTTTTGATTCTTCTGTTATATATGTGCAATCTATAATGCTTAAATGATTAATGTATTAGCAAAATGTCTGTGATCCGCCATAAGATAAAAATATTTTCACTTGATTTAATCAAAAGAAATTTCTTTATCTGATGAATTAGAATAATGACAATATAATTGTGAAGCTAAATGTTTTCATCAAAGAAATAAAAGCAAACCATCTGGTATGCTATGGATTTCGTTCTTAGTGAGGCATGTAAATGAAATTCAGAAGCTCAAACAATGATTTGAAGGATACGGGTAAAATAATAATATTTACAGAGAAATTTTTGGTTTTTTGTAAAAAGATTCAGATAAAATTTTGTTTAAAAGGACAAAGTAACCGTTATTCTTTCCTTTATGTTTCTAAAATCTGCATTAAGGAGATTATTTGGGAATACTTTCATCTGTCATCTATTCAAATGTCGCAATGCAGTCTATCTGCTATCAAACAAAAAAGTCAAAGCTTGCATCTTGATATCTTGAATTACTTAACTCTTGTGCAAATGCATAAAAAGAATTATCCTTCTTTCCTAATTTCCTATGAGTAATTGCGAAATAAATCTATTAATGTCCATTGGGAAAAATTTATTGTAGAAGGCATTATAACATTTAACCTATTTTAATGCAAGTAATATTCATGCATTCCAAAAAAAAAAAAAAGTTATCCTTTTTAAAATTATAATTTTTAATTTCGAAATATATTGCTGAATTTGTAACAGTTAAAATTTATTTGTTATATTAATTATTTGTATCGAAGAATATTAAATATGGAGCTCAAATGTAAAACTGATCTATTGAAAATTATGTTTTAAATGAATTATAAGATTTTCTGACATGTAATAAGTTTTTATTTATTTCAATATAAACACTTATAAAATGTATACTTAAGTATATGATTCATCCAGTAAATACGAATTTTTCAAATAGTTATAATAGCGCATTTTTAAGTGTTTTTTAAGGTATGTGACTACCTTTGGAGCACTTTTTTTTTTTGAAATATATAAATTTTCAACTAAATAAACTTTTTTTAATTTGAAATGGGGCAAAAAAACTAGTAATTCAAATACAATTTCCACAAAATTAAAAATAATTTTCGATATATTGGGAATTTTGAGTGAAATTTTAGTGAAAAATTGCAGTTACGGTAAGGCTTGTATTGAAAATTCTAATTAAAATATTCAAATAATATTTATGCAATACATAAATAAAATCCTTATCTGTGCTTAGAGCTATAAAATTTGTGATACTTTTTAAAATTGTTTGAAATATGGCATTTTTTATGCAAGAACTCAATTTTTTACAAAAAACTAATGTTATTTTCTCACAAAAAGTGCAATAAAATACATAAATATATACACAGAGATTAGATTGTAGTCTAGACTGGAGATAGAATTAAATAAAACATTTACTGAAAATTTCAATTCAATATCTTAAAAAGAAATACTTTAGTGAACTTTACCGTGAAGTAAAAAATTTAAAAACATAGTTTCTCAGAAAATGCATTTAAAGAATTTAATATGGTATAAAAAATTTTCTACTAATTGTACATTTTTTAACTCACCATATTTAGGGGCCAAGATCTCTTTAGCTTCAAGTTTAACTAATTTGGAGTTTTTTTAAACTTTTGCTGTTTTTTGGAGAGTTTTATAGACTATAACAATTGTCATTTTAGAAAAATTTGATGAAAAATTGCATTTACAGAAAATTCTAATGAATGTATTCAAATAATATTTATACAGTACGTGAATAACATCTTTATATATGTTAAGAATTAAAAGATTTGTAATACTTTTGAAAGTTTCTTAATTATGCGAAATTTTATGCAAAAACACAATTTCTTAAAAAAATTAATGATCTTTTTTCATAAAAAAGCAATAAAGTACATAAATATATACACAGAAATTAGATTTTGATTCATAACACAGATATAACTAAATAAAACATGTTCTGAAAATTTCAATTCAACATCTTACAAATATTTTGAGTAGGGATGTACTTCCGGTTTTGTAAACTCCATTTCCGGCTTACTAATTATGCTATAACTTTGCTTCTAAATATCGTAAAAATAAAACTATAGTGTTTTTGGAATCTGAAATGTATGGGCTATAAAATAAAAGCATAAAATCAATTTCGAACATTTTCCCCAAAACGACGAATTTTGGGTAATCACATCCTTAAAAGATTCATACATAATTACACTTTTTCAATTATGAAAATATTTAAATACGAGGGTGAGTCGGAAAATAAGTTTCTCCTATCGACTGTGGTCAGAGTTGTGTAAGAAAGTCGAAACACATAATGAGACATTAAAGATAAGACATAATTTTTTATTTTTCCACACAATACTAAGTACTTTGAGACAGTTGTCATACCGCTTGATAAGCATGAACAAACTCTCAAGGAAATTTTCAGGACTTTGCATGCGGAAGAAGTGTGTGTACAAAAGTGCGAACACATATTCCAGTTATTAAATATAAAGCAATGGTAGATGACACCTGGAATACGAATTCATGAGAGAATTTTAAAAGATTGCAAAAAATACAGTATTTTTTATTAGATTTATTTAAAGTACCTATAAAATGTTGAAAACTTTAAATATTACTTTAATAATATTCTTCTATGGACTATTTTGGAGGGATTTCCTGGGAAAACCTTATAGTTTCAAGGGTTTTTTGAATCGACAAAGTTTGAAGACTTCTGATCCATATTTTCATCACCATTGACTCTTTTTCCTTATAAAAATTTGATATATTTTTCCTTTTTAAATTTCTTTAGAAAAAATTTTTAAAAGGACAATTCATTATCTTACGAAGCCTAAATGTCCAAATACATGAAAAGTGGATTTATGTAAAATAGTAAATATAAAAGCTCAAAAAAGCAATGATAAGTAAGTATTCTGCGGACTTGACTTTTTTAGTTCCCCCTTGTCACTCAAGGAATCTCCCAAAGAGAGTAAAAATGGGGGGAAATGTTTTATTGAAGGGCAAATTTTCCTGCGCAGCTCTTTTGGTATTCATCTTTCAATCCGTACTGAGGGAAAAAAATTCTCAAGAAAGAAAGTTTATTTTCCAATTTTTCCTTTCATGCGATGGAAGAACTTTACGAACTGTTGAAAGTTCGGGGCTTTTAAAAGTTAGCGAAAAGAAAAGTGAGAATTTATTCAGGTTAGTTCAAAGAAATTTTCTGTTCTTTGTACCTCATTTTTCGTGATTACGTTTGATGTTGCATGTTAATCAATATTTGTGAAAGGCGCATGACAAAAAGAAAATTTTGATTGGGATCGAATTATAAAAGCTTGTTAAAGAAAGATAAAACTTCCAAAACACTTTTGATTGTTTTTCAGATTATAAAAATCATAAAACTCAAAAAAATAAGAATTTTCAAGTTTCATAGAACTTGAGAAGGATTTCCCAATCTATTTGTGTAATATAAGTAGAAGAAAATGAGCTAAATATATTTGATAGTTAAAAAAAAAATTATTTCACTACAAATTTCTTATGAATCAAACTCAAAGTACTATTATTAATTAATTTAAAAGCTTGATGATTGTCATAATAAGTTCGATAAAAAAATTTATTAAGACAGAATCTACTTAATGAACGTTTTTAAAGCTTTTAATAATTTCATAAAATATTCTACTGTTTTGATAATAAAATAATATAGGTTTTATATAGCTATTTAAAGAAAATAATTTCATGAATTTTTAATATCATTTTTATGAAAAAAAACAGGTTATAATTTTGCAATAAATAATTTTCCTGTAAAATTTCATTTATCAAATTTACAGAAACAAGTTTCACTACTTCAAATAATCTTCTGAAAATTATTTCGAAATATGAAATTGTAATACAAATTAAGACAAATCTGAATATAAGCATTTCTTCTTCAATTATGAATTTTTCATTTAATTTAATTTGATAAAGGCTTTCTTCAATTTAAATATTGTTATGTAACTGCCCAAAGCATCTTTTTACATTGATAATATTTTTGATGCTTAAGAAAAATTGAGGATACCAGGAAAAAATACGTTGGAAAATTCTTCGATATAAAAACACACACTTAATATTTTAACTAGAAGAAATTCTAAACTATTTCTATGTTTATAAGTTTGTAATTATTATAGTTCACATTTTTGAAAGTGATTACTTTTATTCAATTTTCCTTACAGATTCTTATTTTTTGTCTCGTTTCTTACATTTTAATGCATTCCATTTTAACACTTCTTTTATTGAAATTCCATATATTACTTTTGCTTACTTCAATAGCATGCCAATTTTTTCCTGAAGTTGAAAAGGGAAAATTTTCACTCAATTTAAATTAAAAAAGATAATCCAGGTTTCGTTTTAAAACAAAAATAATTCCTAAGCTTTCATAACCTCTCAAACGGCCATTTAGGTTAAGTCAGTACTTCCCAAACTTTTTATACTTGTAACCCAATTTTCAATCATAATTTTCATCGCCCCCCCCCTTCGTACAATAACAAAGTATTACATTCAATAATAATATTCTTTGATGTAAAGCAACAGTACGACTTTAATTATAAACCGTACAAACTATCAAGAGAAGTATTAAATTTTCTATATAATGTTCCCTTAGGTAACTGGTATACTTATTAAACTTGTTCTTAACTTAGTACGGTTAAATTAGTTATGAAACACACAGTGCTATACTAATATATTTATAAGTGTATTATATCAGTGTAAATGTGTATTTTATTTTTTATTATGTCAGAATATACTTTGTTTGCTTCCTTCAGTAAATTAATAGTTTTTTTTTTTAAAAATAATCTTTCGTTTTCTACTTTTCGATATACTTGCGCCCCTTGTAGGGTTATCACGCCCTCCCTAGGGGTCTCGCCCCGCAGTTTGAGAAACACTGGGTTAAATCATTAAATGAGTTGAAACAAATTTTCTTCATGCATGGGTGTTGCTTCCCATTCCAGTGCAAAGTAGTTTAATTGACAGTATGGGAAGTCGATTCCGAAACGCATTACAATTAAAGACGGACAAATTCCTAATTAAAACCAATTCAGTTTATAAAAATATTTGACTTATTTTTACTTAAAGGAGGATTTTTGTATAAATGTAAATCTTTATTTGGAAGTTATGTTTGTTGTTATTAAAATTAAATTAAATCAAATAACTAACTGTTTAAATCGGCATTTTTTTTTATGTTTATAGACTTTGAAATTGGACATACAAAAATTATTCTACTTTTACTTTTGGAGGCTAGAGTATTCTTTGAGTTTGAGTTTAAAAAGGCAAACAATATATCACTTACAAGTAATAAAGGGGTAAATGTGTGACAATTTCTTGATTACAATGGAGAGAAATCTTATTTGCATGAAATAATCTAAGCACAATAACTTCACACCTTTAGAAGTATGTGTCATGAAAGCTCTATTAAAAGAAAGCAATATGGTGCAAATTATAAACTTTTTGCATTCTGATCTCAATTATCAATGTATCCTTTAAAAATAAATATTTTTATGTACTTTTCTTGCTGATTATAATTGTTTTATTTATATATTATTAACCGAAACGTTTAAAATTGTAATTAGAATGTGAATTAAACAGCTATATTAGAATATCTGCCTTAAGTAAATTAAATATAGAAGTACAAATCCTTCAAAACTAAACCTATTTATAGTTTTATATAGTTTGCTTTTAACCAACCGTAAAAACTTGAGGCGACCGCTTTTGTCCATCATCATCACATTGTTATGTACAAATAAAAACTTGTTTTTAGAAAGACGTTCCTTCCAAAACATTATCTATTTTAACATTCATAGGAAGTGTATAAGATTCAATTAACGTTAATGTATGATTCGTATTCAATTGATTGAGGCAAATTAAAGTTTTCTTTCTCGGTATAATTAAAATTACGAATAGAAAATTCTTCACACACATAAAACATTTGACTAAACTTAATACGATATAAGATTTTACAAAAGAGTTTTAATGATTTTAAATACCAATTTATCTAATTTATTCATATACTGATGATTCATATAAAGTCGCTTATAATCATATCGGTGTCTCTTTTTTTAATTAATCAATCATTTAATCTCTAGTTCACGTTTTCAGTTTCTTTTTCTCGCCTCATTCTTATTATTTAATAATATAAGGGTTGCCCAAATGAAAAGTGGGCAAGTTAAAAAAAAAAGAAACGAGCCTTACAGTGGTGGCATACGATGTGTAACATCTGACATGTTATCGTGGTAAATTCGCAATAGCAACTTAAATCCTGGGGAAAAAATGAATCGAGTATGATTGGAAATAATTTTCTATGGAATAATTATATCTTTAATGAAAATTTTATTTAATTAACACAAGGAGTAATGCAATTTTTTATCAAAAATAATTATTCTCGTTCAATTTGGGGAAGAGCGGTAATGATAACTAAAAAAATGACACATATACTTGTGATTTCAAAGTATTTAAAAACCGTTGAAAAATAGCTTCAATAACAGTACCACTGTTAGTTGTCAAAACATTTCGATTTGTGTTCATTTCGAGCTTGAGTTCATCATTCAAAAAAGCTAGGAGTGGCTCGGCTTTTACCAAACTGAAGTTAACTTTAAAATCACCACTCGAAATCATGGGAACCAAGTGATAGCTTTTTTTTTTTTTTTTAAAAAGCAGAACCACCTTTGGTATATGGTAAAAGTAAAAAATGCAGGAAATCTTTAATTTTTTGAACCATTTGATTCGGAGAAATGTATACGATCTCCGAAATCACTGTTTGTCCATTTTCGAAAAAGCATTCTGCCGCACATATGACCCCCCCCCCCCCAATATTTGACTAACAATACCCAGTCCACATGTTTGACGATAAGTAATATCCATATAAGGAGCCACAACATGTGAGTTGTTCTGTTTGTGATAGATCGCAACACCAACTGTTCTGTGGCCAGGTCGTTTAAACTGTACGCAGCAATCGAAGTCACGTACCGAAAGATGTTCGTCATTGTCTAACCACGTCTCTGCCTAAAGTACTTAGCTTCTTCTCTGATCCTAAAGTGAAAAAAAAAACAAAAACAAAGATCCCACGGCCTAGACTGCAGGGGGTGGAGGATGGAGGCGGAGCCCCTTCCGAATGAAGGAGAAAAAACAGAACTTCACTGAATAGCGCGCGCTTCCCCAACTTCCTGTTACGCATTTCCGTCCCTTTTCACGAAATCACTCCCACAAATCTCCAGCAATCGAGAGGAAAGATGCTACACATCAAAAAAAGAAATACCTTTGTTGGAAATCAAAATAAATCGCCAAGGGCGTTGTAACACAGATGTCATCAGTGGCACTACGGAAAACATTTGGCCTCCCTGCAAACTCAGGTTTTGGACCCTCAAGTTAGATTTGACAAAGGGCAGGTACTTGGCGGCAGTCAGGGTTTCGGCCTTGGTTAGAACCCTGGAGTCCCCCCCCCCAAGTTACGGGATATACGTTACGCCACTGGATCTCATCGCTTCCATAGTAGGTCTATGCCATCGCTGTAGAAAGATCGATTTTGATTCTAGAAGAAGTTCTGCGTAGCTTCTATTACTTCATCGTCCGAATGGAAACGTAATACTCTCTAAAGTGGAAAAAAAGTGTGGAAGGTTTCAGAGAGACAAATCCGGACTGTGCGGTGGGTGTTCCAACACGGAGTTTTCTCAAGGTTGTCAGGGTTTCACGGGATACGTTTGGGCCGGCATTGTAAGAAGATCTTATATCGTTTGCCACCTTTCATGAAAATTTTTCCACAAATTGTTCGAACTAAGCAATGCTCGCCACAGACTGACCCATTTACTGTAGATGTCCACATCCAGCTCACCTTCTGTAATCAGAAACCATACAACCGCGCATTGTTCCGCATCCCTGAATGGAAACGACTTTACTTTTGATGTATTTCCTCTACCACAAACAGGTTTCATTATTGCACTTCGTATGCGATGAACACCTCGTACCTCCTTTTATGACCATGTTAGGTTGCTATAGCTACAATCTGGCACAATTTCACGAATCCACTTTTCATTTGGGTAACCCTTATATGTCATGAATAGAAGATTAGAGTGTATGTTTAAGCAAAATAACGAGAATATTTTTTGTTTTCAGAGGTAGATTCATTAAAAATCTTCCTTTTGAGGTCTTTCAGTTGTCTCAGCTCTTTTTCTTGGTCATTACCTTTTGAAAATAACCAGTAACATAAAATAACAACATTTGTTACTTTTCACTGAATACCACCCCACAAGGGAATCCGGGGAAACAAAATAATTGACAATGTGTCTAAATCAGCAGCCAGTATAATTACTCCAATCGAATTTTACTGCAATTGTTAAATCTATTAAAACAATTATCGAAAACCAGTTACAAATTGAATTGAGCGTTGAAATCAATAACATAGTGAGTCATGTTTAATTCACCATTTCCCTTTGGCATTTTTTATGGTATATCTGGTATTAGTTATCATCACGCTCATTTACGAAAAGACAATTTTTCCTTAATGTTGATCCTTCTAACATAATTATTATAATTTTACCTTTAACAGAGAGTTTGATACTTGAATAAGTGTTCTATGTGCCTCTAAAAATTTCATAAAGTTTTTACTTTTTACCCACTTATAAGTTTTTGATATTTAAATCATATTTGTTTCT
This sequence comes from Trichonephila clavata, assembly GCA_019973975.1. Lineage (NCBI taxonomy): Eukaryota > Metazoa > Arthropoda > Arachnida > Araneae > Nephilidae > Trichonephila > Trichonephila clavata. Next base: position 14,032 of record BMAO01028234.1, on the reverse strand, counting down.
AGTCATATAACTAATTTTAGAGAAGTAAATACATAAATTTCTTTTACTTCTGTTTGGTAAATTTTATCTTAAATCAGTGCTTCTCAAACTTTCAATATTTGCGACCCAATATTCAAGCATAATTTTCATCGCGTCCCCCTCCATACAATAACAATGTATTGAATTCAATTATACTATACTTTGACGTATATAAACGTCTCTCTCAGCCAGTGCGTTAATTTCTCCAGACGTATATATACGTCTTTCCGAAGTACGATCTTTTCTGTGCACTGCTATCCATAAAATTATTCTGAAGGCTTTGGAATGCAATAAAATGACCTTGACAGTGTTTGCGAAGGATGTATTTATTTCAAACGATTTGCTTATTTATTCCTTTTTTACCCCACCCCCAATACACTACATACGCTAGCCTACGTGTTAAACGGTGGCATTTGGGAGCGAATTGCGTAATTTTTAATCGGCATTCAAGAGATTAATTATAAACCTTACAAATTATCAAGATAAGTGTTAATTTTTGCATATAATTTTATAAAGGATAAGCCCATGGGCTCACTGGTAATTATTAAGCTTGTTCTTAACTTAACAAGGTTAAGTTAATTATTAAATGCATTGCGCACTACAGATAGATTTATACGTGTATTACATCAGTGTAAATGTGTGTTTTATTTTTTATTATGTCAGAAGGTATTTTATTTGGTTTCTTTTAATAAATTAACAATTTTTTAAATAATTTTTTGCTTTCGACTTTTTAATAGGCTCGCGCTCCCCTCGTAGGGTTATCACGCTCCCTAAGGGGCGCGCCCTACAGTTTGAGAAGCACTGTCTTAAATAATCGATATGCTTGACAAAACAAGTTTCCATTTGTATTTGATACGATATGCCGAATCAGAATGCACAGTTCCATTAGGAACAACCAATGAACAACGTTTATTAAAACATGAATTAACTTAAAGAGCTAAGAAAAATCTAAATAATTTCTAGAAGTAAAATTTTGCTTCCCTTACAATTTTTCATCAAGATTTCAATGATCTTTCCATATCTGGCATCATATAAATAAATATCTAACTAGAGAAAGAATTTTCAAAAAAACATCACCTTTAGAAGAAATTTGCATAAGGCTCACATTTCTTTAAGTTAGTTACACAAAACCCTGGTTACGAAATAAATGATTTTCTATTTTTCCCGTGAATTTCATTTGATTTATTCAATCAATGAATCTGCTATATTATTTGAGAAAAGCCTTTGCCGCTCTTTCTTCAATTTACATTCTAATAAGTATTCCTTACAGTCTATATTATTTTTATATCCTAAATTAAGAAATCTATTTCTTTTCCACATTATTTTCCTTAAAATTTATTTGAAGTTTAATTTAAGCGTTGATCAACTTTAAAAATTTCTAAAAGATTAAATTAATTTGTTCTCTAGGTCTTTGTATCTTATTTGATAAAACAGTCCCAAAATTTTAATTTGCATTAAAAATCTTATCGAATAAAATTACTGATGGGTAACTCTGCGGTATTTTTTTCTTTTTTAATTTTTGCATCATTTCTAAAATTCAAATAATTCATTTCCTTTAAATTATCTATGAATTCTTAATAAGTTTCGATTATTAGATTATCTGCACTTATAAATCGATGATTCTTCGCTTCTCATAATCTTCTAGGATTGATTTATTCAAATTTTAAGCTAAATATATTTCTCTTTAATATTGATTTTCATCCTGGAAGGCAATTACAATTTTTTCTTCTCAAAATTTCTAACATCTCACCTAACTATCAATAGTAACGAAATATAGTATTTTATAATTTTATTTACACCCACTTTTAATATAAGAAATTGTTTCTCTTACCATTAATATGAATATCAATATTGGCGGTAAATATTTTTAAACAAGGAAAGTAGAATATTTTTCACTCTATGAATTTAGTGAATGAATCTTATTGCTCAAAAATTATGAAGACAATTAGTAGTTCTTTAAATATGAGGTACATACGTATCATACTATCGACCAAATTCGTCAAATCAAAAAACGTCGCCAAATAGTACAATACACAGCCAATAGTGGAAGCCACTCCACGTGTTTTTAAACATAATAATATTTACGAAGACAATATTTGGTAACGTCTTTTAAATTGACAATGTTTTTTTTTTGACATGGCAAAATCGGTACCTGAATGTAATCATTTATTTTTGTATTTTTTTATCTATAATAATGCATTTCATAACATATATGTGGAAGATACTATTGCTTTTTGAAAAATATATGATGTAATAATTTATTTTTGTATTTTTTATCTAAAATAATGCATTTATTAACATATATGTGTAAGATAACTGCTTATTAGAATAATATATATAACAAAGATAACTGTTTATAAACGATACCTTTCTAAGTCTATTTTTTGAATAAATCTACATTAAAATTATATTGCAACATATTTCTTATTTTCATGGTGTGTTTTTTTAATTCTTGATGCATTAAGATTATCCCAAAGAAAGTTTCAAAATCATATTTCGTTTGAAACAATTTTAAAGTTTTCTTCCATTTATTTTGTACTGAATTATTCTTTGTTTAGAAGCTTACTAAGAAAAATAGGCTAAAAAGCGTTTTCGTGAGAAAGTTATATATAAGATAAAGAAGTCAAAAAGAAAAGATAAATACAAATACACTTCAGTCACTCAACAGCTTATCGAAGAAAAAAAAATTCCCACCAACCCTTTTCCCATTCGTCATCAAATAGCTAAATGCACAAGAAAATTTCTGGGTAAAAAAAGATTGTGCCTATTCTTCGATTTTCCTCTATGAGGAATGAAAACGTTTTACGACCTGCTGGAGGCTAGGATCTTAAGAAAACCTCCTGATAAAAAAAACTCTAAGAAATGTCTATATTATTCATAGAAAGACTCAACTATTTATGTTTTATTTTGCGTAATTCTTTACAATGCTGTGGGATATTCAATATGAGAGTGTGATTAAAAAAAATTTTTAAACATTATATAAAAAATCACGTACATTAAATTAGCATTCTCTTAACGCATATGAAACAGTCTTTCAATTTAGTTGTGTAGCATTTATTCTCTGGCATAAGTATAATGAAGAAACCAATTGTTTTCACCTATAGCTGAAATTTTAACAAGTAATGTAAATCACACTCAATCTGGATTACAATTCTACATTTATCAGTATCTAGAATTTGTACTATACATAAAACACCTTACAAACAACACAACAAAAGTTTTAGCAGAAATAATGTGTAAAAAGTTAACTGTCGTTAGTCATTGTATATTTTTATTTTAAAAAAACTGCTCAAAAAATTTTTGAAACACTGAAGTATATAACCTGATTTGAAATCAACAAATATTATGCCGATGGATTAAATCCCTTGTATCTGAGTAATTGTCAACACCAAACGCATCGTAATCTTTAAAATTATCAATTGTTAATTGTTGCTTCGAATATTAATAAATAATGTCCTCTTTTCTCATTCAACTTCATGAACTTTTTTATTAAATGCATAAAATGAATATTTCGATTTTTTTTTCTTTTTTCTCTCTATTATTTTTTATTAGAAAAATAGGAGTCTTTCGTTATGTATCACGTCAAATCATTTGGCTGAAAAAACAGTTATTCCATACACAGGTATTGGAACAGAAGACTTAATGCACATGTAAAACATAATTTGGCCAGTCATCGGCAGCTTTTCAACATCTAATATTTGAGCTACAAATCCACCCATTTAAATACATACAAGTTACATACAATAACATTGAATACTTTTAACAAAACGCCGCACACACAAATTTTCATTAAATATTTTTACATTATTTTAATGAACTATGCATGACTCTGGATACAAATTAAATTACTTTAACATTGGGGAAAATAGAAAAATTTGTGGTTAACAATTTATCAATGTTATGAATTCTCTTTTCAAATAAGTAACGATATTATTATTTTTTTATTTTTTTTTCATAAATGTCGAGAAATTAACTGATCTAAACACTTAATCTCTGACTTGTCATTAACACTAAAATGATTATAGATTTGCTTATTTTATTATGTCTAAGCTCTTACAAATAGAATGTGGAAATATTTTTTGCCATCAACTTTTCAAAACTACTTTTTTATATAAATTTTCAAGTGAGTCCATAATTTTTATTTTTTTTAATGAATAACAAGGGAATTTAATATTCATGAGGTCAAACATAATATATGCATTTTTTCAAAACTATTTAAACTATTAAAAATAATAAACAAATTAGTTGTATCAATAAAAACATCTCTGTTTTATTCAGTCTGTGAATCAGGTGTGATTAAAAAGGGTAAATAGTAGTAAAATCTCGAATAAATATATAAAACTTCATGACATTTTTATGCACATAGCACGATTTTTTTTCTACATAATCTTTGTCTGCATATTTTGAAATTCTACTAATTTCTCTAATGTAAAGAAAAAAGCACTGAAAAATACTTTTTCTATGCATTCTAAGCAATTTAAATCCTCTTTTATGTTTTAGCTTTCATTAGTGTAATTATGTAACATTACCACAAAGTATATGCAGAGCACAAACATTTATATGTGTGTGTTAGGTAATGTTATATTGCACGCTTTTTCAGATATTTGTTAAATAATGTTTTAAATCATAAACACACACATATCGCCACCAAAATATAGCTTTATTTTCCATGTCTTAAACCTTATCCGATTATGAATAGCTTGAAAACAACAATATTTTGTCTCTCATTATTGACGGTGTTAAACGTACCTTCCATTTCGAAATTACATTATCGGTGTTTCAATATTAAGAGACTGATTCTTTTCCAATTACTTACACCATCCCTAGAAAACTTTTGGTTGATTTAGAAATAAAGAGGGAAAATTAAACTTAGGTTAGAAATTTCTATTACACTTTAAACATCAAATTAGAGTAACATGACATAATTGATAAATGAGAAGGAAACTTTTTAAATGCTTTTGTTCCATATACGTAACAGTATTCAGAGACAGAGAATAAATAGAGAATATTTAAAGAAGGATTCTTGTTAAGTTATATTACTTAAGAGAATGTGAACCAGTATCTCTTCGTTAGAATTCTTTTATCTCATATTTGCTTTGTAGAATGATTCCCGAGGAGTTTTCGTCGAAAGAAACCGCGTGGATCTATTATCCTGTCGCTCATATTTCTGAAGACCAATATAGAGAAGAATGCGTGAGTATTTGACCAACATAACTTCATACTGACATGCAGTGCGTTAACTGAACAAAGTGCTTTAGCAAAAAAATTGAGTAAGACATTTCTTTCTTTTTCTCACGTGATGTATTAGGTGAAAAGTATATATTTTACCATCATTTTTGTGTACATCATGTCTTAAGCAAGTTTCAAGTAAGTAGTTGATTCATAGATATCGATAATTATGTGCATGTCTTATCACCTTGCGAGAAATATAACACAGACTCAAATGCTGTATTATATCTGTTTTAAATATTTTGACCAGAGTTTTATCTATCTTACTAGCATACCTATGCCTTAATGTTAAAACATAAATTTACGTAGATATAATAAGCTTTATTTTATTATTTTGCAATTTCAAGTGTTAATAATAAATATAAGCAAAAAATATTATTGTAATTAACAGTAATGTAAACCTTTCATCATCATCGTTAGTTCAAGAACCCCAGTTTGGCCTCTGTCTTCTCCAGAACATTTTTCCAGGCTCCTTGTTGCCTGTGTCATATCCTTATGGTCTCGAAATCAGTGTTAAGTCATCGATGCCTTGTCTGTCCTCTAGTACTAATACCCATTGATTTTTGTTTGAAGATCTTATATATATATATATATATATTTATATTTGGTCAGTAGTATCAAGGGGGCAAATATACCCAATTGAAAACTTTAATTGGGTAAATATTTTAAATAAATAGTGATAATAGTACATAACAATAATATTCGAAAACTAAATTTAAAAATTCGATATTATCTGCATATGTTTTCTTCTTCCAAGCAGGAATTTTGTTTGTAAATCTGATAAACTTATACAAAGCAAAAAATTATGAAATATTATGATTATATTCTGTTATTTTTTAAAGCATTTTTATATTATTTTTTTTTCAAAATCTATAAATATATATAAAATTTTACTATACAAAATTTGATTTTTTTCAGAAAATTTTGAAAATTCAATGCATAACTTTTCTGACAATAAACTGATATATTTACATCTAAAATTAACTATGAACATCATTAAGAAAAAATATATAGATGTTTAACATTTTTACAAAAAAAAATATTTTTTTCTAAGATGTATTCTGCGACTGAAGTTTAACCCCAACGATTTATTGTGAAATAAATTATAGTTCAAATCTGAGACAATTACTTTTGAATCATCATTTGTATGACATTTTAAGAGTACTATCTTGAATATTATGTATTAAACAAAAATAATTGTCTAGCACCAGGCTAAATTTTTCAAAAACTTTCACATTACCTTTTCCTTGTATCATTAAAAGCTTTGAAAGAAAATATTCACTCTTAAAAACAATGAGGCCAAATTAATTTCCTTTTCAGCTATGAAATGCATAAGAACAAGTAGAATTAGGATTGGCTTAAGTATGGTTTTTAAATCAAAAGTGATACATAGATCAGAACGTCACTGAAAAATACAAGGAAAATTTTTGATCTTAATTTTCCAATTATCACATCTAAGATACTTAGAGAAATAGAAAGTGTAAGATATATTTCAATGTAAAAAATTGACATTCTCACATATTGTTCTTTTCAATTTACATCAAGTCGATATCCCGAAAAAATTAGCCCATTCTTCAATTTTTTGTGTAAAAATTTTAAAGATCTACTGAAGGCTTAGAAACCTTTGATGTTCTTTGTAAAAAGTTAGAAAAAATATTTGAGAAAAGTACTATTTTTCACACTCGATTTTCCTTTATTTATATAATAATGAATATATACACTGACAAGACAGTAAAACCGGTATACCTGCCTATCGTAAAAGACCCTCACGAACACCACACAAAAGTGTTGCTACATGACGTGACATGTATCCTGCAGAGTAGTCTACAACTCCAAAGGGATGCACAAGATTGGAGACCACTTCTGTACATCACTTTGCGCGACAGCTTAAATATGTTCAATTACGTTCGTATGTGGGAATTTAGCTGGCTATAATGGAAGTCAGAAGAATATTCCTTGAGCCAAGCCGCGTGTGTTGTGTTGTATAACCCTGCTGGAGCTGCCCAAATTTATTGGAGTGTAGATTGTACATGAATGGGTGGTAGATATTACATAGGATACTAGCGTACACGTCACCCGTCAGATTCATCTTTAGACATTTCAGGGGTCCCATATCAATTCAACTGTACATATCTGATAACATCAAAGAGGTTCCACCAGTTTGAACAATCCCTTGTTGACATGTAGGATGTATGGATTCATGAGGTTGTCTCCATACCCATATACGTCCATCCGCCCGATACAATTGGAAACGAGACTCATCAGATTTGGCAACATGTTTCCAGTCATCAGCAGTTCAATGGCGGTGTTGGTGCATACGACCCAAGTGAGGCGTAAAGTTTTGGACCGTGCAGTCAATAAAGGTATATGAAATACCTCCAAAAGCCCGCATCAGTAAAGGTTCGTTGAATAATTTGAGCTTGCAAACACTTATTGATGCCCCAGCATTGAAATTCGAGGTAATACGAGGAAATATTGCACGTCTATCTCACTTATAGATTCTCGCGAGCCCTCAGATTTGAAATTTAGGGCTTTTAATAAGATAGTAAAATATCTGTGAGTAACTACACAAACTAGATATGTTTAAAACTTCTAGATTGAGATGATTAAATGCCTAAATGATTTTAATTGAATGCTTAACTTATACACTTTCTAAGTGCTATGATAAAAGCTTATTTTCATCGCATATTTAAAGAACAATAATCCGCAAAGCATAAAAGTTTGTTGAAAACTTGTTTAAACTCTACATGTTCAATTTAAACTTTTGAAAAATAGCATACAAACTTCTTTATTATTGTCGCGAAATTATATTTCTATTTTTAGTGGTCACAGTGGAAGGACTGAAATAAAAATTATTTCAATGAAATATCAGTAGTGTATTTGAATATAAAACCTAGTTGGTTAATTAGTTTTTGAATACAAGAAAAAACTTAGGTTTTGACCTGTCCTAAAATTTTTTAGAAAAATTTTAAGACTTAAGAATTTTATTTATCAATATTAATTGCATAGCCCTACTTTGGTAAAGATTGTTGCAGATGTTTCTCTAAACTCCTTCACATTTATCAGAGCTTAATTCATTACATTATTTTTGTTTGCTACTCTACTGCTCTGCTTCGTTCGTAATCAAAATAATGCTCAATTTAATTTCTAAATAAGCAAAAAAATAAGTGTTCAGAGTATTTATTTTAAAAAAAGTTTAAGAAGGTTGGAAAGCTTTGCTTTCCAAATTTTAATTTTCAAAATTTTCTGTAATTATCTTCTCTAGACTACATTTATTGAGAGGCATATATTATATTTTAGTTTTTGGAATAATTTCTCAAAAATTCTTCGATAATTTTTTAGGCAAAAAACACTTTAATTATGTTCTTTTTGAAGTAGTAAAAGTTTAATCGAAGAAATTATTGATCATTTTTCTTGGAAATAACTAGTGAATTTTATATTTAAATACAAATTATATAAAATTATATTACAAATTATATTAAAGACAAATTGTTACCTAAAAATATAATCCATTCTTCATTATATTTGTTTTTCCTTAACGTAACTAAGTATCCATCACTCCTTGTCATTATAGAGACGAAACAATTAAATGATTAACTACCTTTTAATGACTGAAAAGAGGAATTTTAATGAAATATTTCGAGTAATTAAGATTCTCGTACTTAAAGTTCTTGACAACACTTGTATAAATTCCTGTTTTTTTTTTACAAAACGAACATTAAAAGATCAAGGGAAAATTTTCAAACTCCTATCTGCGCATAGTTTATTTATGTTTCATATTTTTAACCAAAATCTGATTTGATTTTTAAAAAACTTAGAATTGTGAGTAATAAAAACACTTTTAAAAAAGTAGAAAAATTATTTTTATGTTAAAAGTTTCCATTTGTCACTTTCACGGTAGAAGATCATGTGCGTAATCACAGAAGAATGCTTTAAAATCAGATAAAACTTGCAACCGTGGAATAATATAATGAGTATAAATAATTTCAAATTTTTAAAAAAACTTTTAAGTTTGAAATAATATAGAATATATAACAGACATGTTGTGCGCGTGGCTCACTCAGAGACATCAGAAACAATATGTTGGTCAGTTGGAACCATAAGAATTGATGTCCTTACGTACAATTCGAGGTCATTTGCAGCATGGTGGAATATCCGTAAGGCCTGCATAACTGAAATTACCTTTGCCGCAAATACACTGACCGTTGCGTTAACAATAGTAAATTTAATAACGGGCACGAACAACAGAGTTTCACGAAGTTGTCTTTATAGAAGAATCACTTCTTTACGTAATGACTCACGTAAGTTAGTCATTTAATAATTTAATAACTTTTTATAATTATGATTTATCTCACATGATGAGTTAGAATCTGGAGACATCAGATAACAACATGTTTGGAATATTTACATTCCAATGGGACATGCATGATCAAATGAGAAACGAAATGTTCAAGACTTCTTCACCCATCAGATTGCATTACTATCCTAGTCGGCCTGTTCTTAGAAGCTTATCAAAACGTCTCGTCAAAGATTGGATGGCTCCGTATACACAATTCGATGCGGCACTAAATAAACTTTGGATATGTGTGAGGCAACTAGGGCTGTTATATACTCCTCCCCCCCCCCCATCCAGAAAAAAAACTTCTTTTGTTCACGGCCAAGGCATGTAACAGCAATGGCCCACATTATATAAGTGTTATCTCCCTAATAAATATGCCTTTGATATATCTTGTTCTTATTGGTGTTGCGTTTTGAATGGTCAGCAGTATATATGTATACAGAGAAATGAAGAGAGAGGTGATCAGTGAGAAATCATCTTTCAAATACAGAATAGGTCAGCACAATTAACGAATTATTTTGGAGTAAATTATGATTTATCTTGCAATTCTCTCACAATTACCGTATATTTTTCTTCTGATAAGAAATAATGAATGCAATCATATAAATCTACAATAGCAAAGAGTGAAAAAAATAATCAATGAACACAGTAACCACAATTTCATGACAGGTAAATGAAACGCGCAATTGCATAAAATGTTTTCTCCCTGCATCGTCCTTAAATAGGCTGGAAAGAAATCTTTAAAGCGTTCTTGTGAAACATCATCCAATACTTTTCTACATATATTCTTCCACATGCATCTATTTTTGACTCCGGTTTCACTCCGGTTTACTGTTACGGGAAATGTAGTATTCCTTGGTCTATAAACGATCTTACTGGCCATTATATCGTTTCGGCAGAGAAACAGAGTCCGAGAGCGAAAAATTACAATGTGTATGTGTGCGCACGCGCGTGGAAAAGGGAGGGAAAACTGCATGGTACGTGTGCGCATGTATATACCTATAATTTTTTTTTTTGAAATAAATGTTCTGAATAGTATATTGAAATGTTAAAATTTTCTTTAAATTATTTATAAATTTTTTGTTCTGAAATCATTTTTAGACCTTAGCTAACAAAACAAACATAAGATCGGAACTTAGAATTCTGATACATCCTAAATGTAAAAAGGTAAAAACAAGAAGTACTGTTTTATTAATATGTGTAAAATTATGTAACTTCGCGCGCGCGCACGAGCGTATATATATATAAAAATTGTAAATATGAAAAAAAAATTATTATATTAAATTGAAGAAAAAACTAATATTAAGAAAAATTGTCGTCTCTCTAAAAATGAATAGATTGCTTTCAAAGTGTATACAGGGCTCAAACGTAATACTGTGCATTGCAGGAGCATGGCACACAAACTGAATTATTAGCTTAAAACGGGTTTCATGATCTAGGCAAACAAAGCGAATACACAACGTTGAAATAAGTCTTTTTAATTAAAATGTGTTTTCCCCCATCTTTTATAGTGTTTTTTAAGTAAATTTAAATTTGGTTCATGTATCTGTCAATAGTAATACCATAAATGCATTTTAAACATTCTTTTTCACAATGAACAATATTCACATTGTTGTCTCTAGTAAATAAAATTTTAATGGAAATATATATTTTAGAATAAATACATTGTCCAACGTTTTTTTTTAAAAAATATATATAAATACTAGCTGTTACCCGCCCGCTTCGCTGGGTATTTCATGACGTTTTATAAATTTTTTACTGCATATATATATGTATAAATTATTGATATCTAAGTCCTAGCAATTAAGAATTCGATTTGTATTGAAAAATATACTTATACCTTTAACTGTCACCTGTGATAAAAAAAAAAGGGCAGAACTCATCTAATTTGTATTTTCTAAAAATCACTAAAATATAAGATATAGAATGATATTTGCTCTTTCGTAACCCAAAAACCAAGTGGATTCCCGCAAAACCAATTTTCGGTGGATCTCTACTCCGTAAATTGAACATGCAAGTCAAATTTCAAGTCTAAATCTAACAGAAAAAAAAGAAGTTTTACTATCAATATCCCCGTAATCCCGTTGAGAGCCGTTTTCCAAAATAACCGCTCTTAGAGGATTTCAATTCAACAAAAGAAAAATGCAAACCAAATTTCATTATTATATCCTTGTAGCTCGAAAAAAGTAATTTTTTTTGTCAATACGTCCCAGTAACCCCTGCACCCCCCTAAGAACTTGATTTGCTTAAAATACATTCTTAGTGGATCTCTATTCAACAAAAGAAACATGCTTAACAAATTTCAAGTATATGGGTCTAACAATTAAAAACATTAATTTTTTTCTGTAACTCCTCTTGACCCCTCGCAAACATCCTTAGGGTCAATTTTCGTTTCACTCTTTGTTAGAGGAACTCTATTCCATGAAAGGAACATGTCTACCAATTTTCAAGCAGGATGATCAAATAGTTTAAAAATGGAAATATTTATCGATTACGCCTCTTAAACTCCCGAAATTAAACTTGGTAGTTGATATTCGCAAAAACCCATTTTGTAGCGGTTCTCTACTTTACGAAAGGAATCTGCTTATCAAATTTCAAGACTGTACGTCTAACAGTTTAAAAATGGGATAATTGTCTATAACGCCACTTGAGCCCCCGCAACGCCACTTCTGTGTCTGTTTTCACAAAACCCATTTTGTATTGGAATTGCACTCTATGAAAGGAATCTGCTTAGCAAAATTTGAAGACTGTGCGTCCAATTAATTAAAAATGCAAAAAAATTATCAATAACGCCACTTGAACCCCGCAACGCCACCTAGGGGTCGATTTTTCACAAAACAATTTTGTAGTGTATTTCTATCCTATGAGAGGAATCTGCTTACCAAATTTCAAGACTGTGAGTCTAATGGTTTAAAATAGAAATAATTATTTATATCTGCCCTTAACCCCTGCAACACCCTTGGGGGTCAATTTTCTCCAAAACCCGTTTTTAAGCGGATATTTACTCCATGAAAGAAACATTTCTACCAATTTTCAAGCAGCTAGGTCAAGTAGTTTAAAAACGAAAATATTTATCTATTACGCCACTTATACCCCGCAACGCCACTTAGAAGTCTGTTTTCACAAAACCTTCTTATAGCTGACTCTATTAAATAAATCTATTTATCAAATATAAAGACTGTGCGTCTAATAGTTTAAAAATGGAAATAATTATCTGTAACGCCCCTTAAGTCCCGCAACGCCACTTGGGGGCAAATTTTCACGAAACCCATTTTGTAGCGTATCTCTACCCTATGAGAGGAATCTGCTTACTAAGTTTCAAGACTGTACGTCTAATAACTTAAAAATCGGAATTTATAACGCCCCTTAAACCCCCACCCCCGCAACACCCCTTGGGGGTCAATTTCCCCCAAACCTGTTTTGTAGCGGATATTTACTCCATGAAAGAAACATTCCTACCAATTTTCAAGCAGGTAGGTCAAGTAGTTTTAAAAACGAAAATATTTTATTATTACGCCACTTATATCCCCGCAACGCCACTTAGAGGACTGTTTTCACAAAACTTTCTTATAGCTGATCTCTACTCTATGAAAGAAATTATTTATCAAATATAAAGACTGCGTCTAATAGTTAAAAATGGAAATAATTATCTATAACGCCCCTTAAGTCCCGCAACGCCACTTGGGGGCAATTTCCACGAAACCCATTTTGTAGCGTATCTCTACCCTATGAATAGGAATCTGCTTTACTAAGTTTCAAGACTGTACGTCTAGTAACTTAAAAATCGGAATTTATAACGCCCCCTTAAACCCCCCCCCCCCCCCGCAACACCCTTGTGGGTCAATTTTTCCCAAAAACCCATTTTGTAGCGGATATTTACTCCAGGAAAGATAACTTACCTACCAATTTTCAAGCAGGTAGGTGAAGTAGTTTAAAAACGGATATATTTATCTATTAAGCCCCTTAATCCCCCACAACGCCACTTAGAAGTCTGTTTTCACAAAAACCTGTTTTGTAACTGATCATTATTCTACGAAAGGAATCTATTTATCAAATTTAAAGACAGTGCTCAAATAGTAAAAATGGAAATAATTATCTATAACGCCCCCTAAGCCCCTGCAACGCCCACTTGGGGTCGATTTCACCAAACTCATTTTGTAGCGGATCTCTACTCTCTGAAAGGTAATCTGCTTACCCAATTTCAAGATTGTACATCAAGTAGTTTAAACATGGAAGCAATTATTTATAACGCCCCTTAGCCCCCTTAACGCCCCTGCGTTTCGAATTTCGGAAAATCCGTTCTTAGCTGACGTCTACTCTATGAAAGGAACATGTCTACCAAATTTCAAGTCTGTAGGTTGAATAGTTCCGGAGATATCGTGATTAGTCAGTCAGTCAGTCAGTCAGTGAGTGAGTCGCTTTTCTCCTTTATATATATAAGATTAT
>BMAO01028233.1:0-21588 GCA_019973975.1 Trichonephila clavata | reverse complement strand
TTCAAAAAGTATTTATTAAAGGCAACACAAGTCAGAAATGTATTATTCACGTTTTTAAGTATTCTAAAAAATCCATTTAATGACCGTTAATGTTCTTGTGTCTGTATCTATTATGATTTTTAAATGATAGCAATAGATTTTACGTGCAGAGGTTTTTGTTTTCGATTAAAAACGTAAATGATCCCCAAATAAGATTAGAATAAAGGGAAAAAACCCATTTTGAATTAACGAAATAATTTAATTAGTTTTTCCCTGCTTTAGGTAAATTTGAATTGTAATTTAAATAAGGTAAAATTTAAATACAACTAAACAGTTTTTCGTATTCGAAACAATAAAGCGATTTCAAATGGTTAAGTAATTTATTTTAAAAGCAATGTATGATTTTTATCTTTATATTTTTTAAAAGTTCTGAATTTTTCATTTATAAGATTTTTGTTAACTAGGAAGTTCATTGGAAATCTACTAAGATAATGCAAAAATACTGATTTCTCTGTATTTTTCATATGTTCATTTTTTAAAACACATATAACCATATATTTTAAAAAGAAATAAAGTTTTAAATGTGGAGTTCTTATTATGCAGCACCACACTTATCGTACTCTTGAAATTTTCTAACTCTTGCACACAGCAATGGTCTTTTCAGATTTTAAAATTGTCTATATTGGCTTTCTTTATACCTTATTTGTGAAAGCATTGTTAATCAATGGTTTTATACGAAATTTTTTTAAAGTTCAATAAATAAATAATTAATAAATGGCAATTTTTCTGTAATTATTATTATTATTATTTTTTTTTTTTGTTAAATTTATGAAATTAGTACAATTTGTGCAGTTTGTGAAAAAGTTTTAAAGATTTTTTTTCAAGACTTTTTAAAAAAAATAAGTGAAATAATTAAATTAGAATAGTAGGTAATGAACTTTTAAATGAGAAGCTATCCTAACTACGGTAATACCCCGAAATTACGTGATAGATGGTACTGAGTGATAACAGCGTCAGTCGGATATATTTACCATACATATACATGTAAATTATTTTTAGTTGGGGCCTGAGACGAAAGAAATAATAATTTTTTTTTAAAAAAATTTAATCAAACTTAGATAACATGAATACAAAATCGCCAACTGAAGTTATCTTGATGTAGAAGGTTTCATAAAATCTAACAAAGTAATCTGCCTTCTCAAAGATTGTTTTTCTTCCTCAGAAGTTTCTCGTAGAATGATAATAATTTATTTATTTATTCCTTGTGTATTGTTGAATAAATATTGCATTATTCAAGTGTAGAAAACCAACTTTACAGGTAAAGTACTCGTTTATTTAAATAGATTTTTTTTATATTAATTTTTAGGAAACTTTTATGCAAATGGTTCTGATTTGATAAGAATACAAGTATATTTGAAAATATGCACAAAAACATTGAAATTGTTTGATCCATAATCCAGAAAGAAAATGAACATGGAAAGGGTTAAAGTACGCACTGTGGAGAAGAATAATTCTCATGTTCATGGATATATGATCCATAAAAATTATTTTTTAAATTCTTTCTTCAAGAAAAAAACAAGGCAACACATTTGTTGCAGAATATTAATCCACAAGAATAGTTTCACAAACTTCAGGCGAATCCAAGTTCACAGATAATCGTTAAAGTGCAAAAAGCTGAACTGGGATCACGCTGCATGAAATAGCTGTGACCAAATATTTACGAGTCTTAACTAAACTTAGTGGCACAGCAGCCCATGAGAGCCAATGTCTAATGTGCAAGGTTAAGTTTTCGTGACCTTGGGTGCTGAGGTGCACGAGCAGATGTTTCGGTCAGGTGGTCAATATCACGCAAAATCCCCAGTGTTTAGTTCAGTGATACTCATTTATCCGCCCGCTGAAGGGATGAAAGGCTGAAGCCACCTTCCCAGTCCGGGATTTGAGCCCCGATCCCCTGGCATGGAAGCGCGATACACTGCCATTCAGCCTCCGGGCTTCATTTAGGAGTCTGTATAGATTACATGTTTGAAATGAATTAGCATTCCATTCCTGCATTCCATATCTCTCCTATAACACATTGAGAAAAGTTTGATTTATTATTAGCTACTGCAATATAAAATAGTCAATAGTAAAAAGCTGTCGTTCTAAGAAAGTTGAAATAATTGATGAAATGCTCTGAAGGAAAATCGCATTTACGTATGCAAACTTATCGATGTAATTTTAATCACTTCTCTTAAACCTTATACATAATTTTATTCTTCAGTGGCTTATTTAAGATTTAGAACCAGTAATCCATAAGTGAAAATAGCTCCAAAAGCAGATAGAATAAAACTTTTTTAAGATACACACCACCAGCCCGTTAAGTAAATTGTTTCCTTTTTCTTGAATTTTTTCAGGAGCATAATTTTTTCCAACTCATTTAAACTGTGATAATTACAATTATCGATCAAAAATCCAGCTGTTGTTTTGATCTCTAACATGTACTCCGGAATTCTGTCACTGATGAGTGCGAGAGAAAATATAATAACGATGCCTGTGCAAACATTGCTGCATGTGACCAATATATGTTGAAGAGATGGTCTTCCATGAACGCCAAAAGACAAAGCTGTGTACTGAATACAGAAGCCAACTGACAAAATGAGGAGCAAAGGTATTGATAAAGTACCTTTTAACAGATGAATTTTCTTCTCCACGCTGTTGTAATCACTCAATATTTTTACGTATTGCTCAGTTGTTGTAATGGGACTCGTAATTTTTATATTTTCACTAATCCGAAGAAGAAACTTGCCATAATTGTATATTAAGAGGAATAAGGAAAATGCAATCAGACACGGATATTCCAAATACACTGTGAAATAAATATATAGAAATACAAAGTCCAAGAGAATGCGATGTTTTGAATCTTGCGCCGTGTGTCCGAATGTCCAAAATCTGTTCATTTTATTTTCTCTATAATCAAAATAAGCGTACGTTCCGGCTAGCAAAATAGGAAAAGTAAAAATAACAAAAAGAACAGCATCCATTACACGAGCATTCAGTCCACATCGCTTGATTTTTAATACATCAGAGTGACTTTTTATAAATTGTATGAGAATTAGTAAGTTTTTCTTCTGAGAATACATCGAATACCATACTGTAAAGATTAAAATATCAACGAATATGTAAGCAATAGTTGCTTTAGCATCTTTAGATAAAAGCAGATCATGCACAAAAGCAGCCAAAACATAACCTGTGGAAATAAAGAATACTATTATTAAACAATAAGAAAGAATTCCGAAAAAATATTCCGTTATTCCTTTCCTTTTTCTACTGTCGAGTAATAATATAATCCCAAAAGGAATATTTATTGTAGAAACCTCAGTTGAATTTTCCGCATACATGACTGATTTTAAAAAAAAAATATGTATCTCGAGAGCTCAGTTGCTGACTTTAATGCAATTATTGCTATTATTTTTCAAACATTTATTCAGACTATTTTTCCTCTGAAGCCAATAGTTAAATGTTAATCTTATTCTAAAGTAGCCTTAAAATTTTATACTGAGTCCGATCTATCCAACTCATGATAAACGTTTAAAAGCATCATGAATTTTCCCAAACAGCATTTAATAATTATCTTTGATAATTTATCCTTCTTCAATTACTGCAACATCGAAAGTGATGTGGTAGTTTTAGTTCTCAGCAATTTAAAAAATTCGATTTGTAGTTGATTGTGATATAATTTCACTGCAATGCGATTTATTTAAAGTTAATTTTCATCAGAAAATTACATTTACAAATTTTCATTTTTACCTTAGTATCATATAAAAGATTTTTCTTTTAAAAATAATGCAATGAAAGTCTATATTTCTTCTTTTTATCTAATAACTCCTTTTTTTAGTTTCTATATTACTACATTTCTCACTACGTGTTTTGCTGATAGTGAAATTCTAAATCAATGAAAATACGTTATTCGATTAATTGTACTCGTCTCGTTGTGCATTACTTACAGAGGAAATACAGAATCGATAAATATAATATTCCGAAACTGATTCAAAACATATTGATTTCTTTTCGTATCATTTCAGTTCTTTCGTATAAAAAATTTCCAGGATTTTCAAAATGATTGCTTTCTATTGAATAAGTCATGAATAATACTTTACTTTAACTAATGCATTTCTTAGTAAAAGCAATTTAAATTACTCACTCTATTCCTTGTCACGCAAAGAAATTTAATTCGACATTTGATAATAATGCTTATCAAATAAAAAATAAATACAAAATAAAAAAATAAATTTAAAAGTGGATTAGAAATATTTTAATATTTTATTCTCTATCACATAAATCAATTTTCTTCTGTTAAAAACTGCTAGAAAAAAATAGAATACGTTTACTTTTGCTCTCCTAGTAAATAAACGAACTATTCAGCATCGAATCTTAGTGCTGTGTACGTGTATAGGTTTTATTCTTCTTAGAAACCTTAGAAAACCAAACTATTATTTATGTTAATCATCCAGAATCGTCATTAAATTTACCTTTCTTTTCGAGCACATGACGAAAGTTGGAAAATATTAAACCAGATTTTATAACATATATTTCAGGTCAGGGTTCAGGCAAGTTTTATTTTTTGGTAAAAAGATTGGTGAAGTAAATTCTCAAAAGCATTTGAGATACTAGCCACTTTTTCTGTATTTTGCACTTCGACTTTTATATTGTAGAAAAAAGGTATGACAACTTAGAAACTAAGTTATCAGCATGGCATCTCCTGAAACATATATTTTAAAAATACTAAAACTGAAAGAAAAAAAAAAGATTGTATTAAAATGAAATAAGTTGGATGAACAGTGTGACACTGATATTATTTTTGATAACTACAATAATTTGTCTGCACTAAACTCATAAAAAAAATTTTCATAATAAACCAAGTTTATGTATTAAAATTGTGTAACATTCCTCTTCAAAATAGTTGGATGACATTTGAAAAAAATTCTGAAAATTTTCAAACGTTATAAAATTAATACATCTATACAGACGTAAGAAATTGCGAACTTCTACAATGAATTTGGTTTCAATATGTAAACATTGTTCTTAGATATTTATAACAAGAAAAAAGGCTTTGTTGTACTAGGAATCGAAATACAGATAAACAACAAAAATGTTCACAAATACTTCTGGTGTAAATATACGAAGGAGAAACTCCATAGACGTTCCTTTTACAAATGTTCCTCTTTGGATTATTCTAACACTGAATAACCGAAAAAAATATGGGTTTAATAAGTACTTCATAAAAATGTTCTCTTACTTTTTAATTCTAATTTTCCTTTTATCTGTTTTTTGGGCACTTGTGGCTTTATTAAAGAGTACGTTTGATACCCAAGATAAAAAACATAGTTTCGCTTACCTATTTGTAGATATGTCCCTTTTTGCGTTATGGATTTCTATGTTCACTCAAAGGAATAACTTACAAGTTCTCGTGCTTTCAGCTAAATACCAATCCAGATTATATAAAAGTCATCGCATAATTAATACACATTTTATAAACCTGATACTTATTATGATTTGTGTTTTATCTTTTATTCTGGGAGCAATTTACACATACCTGGCGCATGAAAAAGACTACAAAAACAGTTTTTGGACTTTTGGATATATTATTCAAGATAAAAAATATAGAACAATTGTAGATTTTATAACTCAGCGTGTTTACTCTTTGCTGTATTTGGAATATCCGTGGCTTTTTACCATATCCATCGTCGTTCTCATCCATTGTTATGCATCTTTTATTCTCGATATTAACGAAAGAATAAGAATTTGCAGTTACGATCCATCACTTTTTAAATACATGAGTATTATAAGTGATTACAACTGCATCGAAAAGAAAATTTATCTTTTGAGAGAGACTTTATCGATTCCTTTACTTTTCCTCTTATCCATTTGCTTCTGTGATTTGTACACTGTATTGTCATCTTTTTTCCACAATCTGATTGTGTCATTTTCCATAATACCCTTCGTTAGTAATGCCGTCACGGGTGCATGTATAATAATCTCTTTGACGATATTTAGCTGTACGATTCCAGAAAATATGATGAAAATAAGAAGAACGGTAGGATTTCTAATTGATAAACTTCAACACGACGGTTCGAAAAACTTGGAAGAAATCGTAATCCTTAAAAATATCAAGGAAAAAGAAATCATTTCCTTGTCAGTAGGGGGTGTTGTAGATCTTAGGAGAAGTTTTCTTTTATCAGCTTTTGGAACTCTTTTCACGTACGGATTACTAATTTATAACTTAAAATGAATTTCCAAATTTATTTTAAAGCTATTTGTGGATTGCTGAAAGAAAAAGATTCGTAGAATGCAGTTCCTCTGTATAATCTCGTCTGCTATTTAAAAAAGCTCTAAATTTTCTGCAAGTCAGTGTTTCTCAAACTTTCAATATTTGTGACCAAATTTTCATCTCGCCCCTCCCCCATTCATTCAATATAATATACTTTGACGTAAATCTATAATACGACTTTAATTATAACCGTGCAAATTATCAAGATAAGTATTCAATTTATTATATAATTTTATATATGACAAGCCCATGGGGTCACTGGTTATTGTTAAACTTGTTCTGAACTTCTATTGTAAATTAATTATCAAGAGTACATTCTACAGTACTGATACATTTATAAATATATTTTATCAGTGTAAATGCATGTTTTATATTTTTTATCAAATCAGAATGTATTTTATGTTGCGTCTTACATTTTTTAATAATGTTTTATTTTCGACTTTTCGATATTTTCGCCCCCCCTCCCCAGGGGTGGACACCCCACAATTTGAGAAACATTGCTGAAAGTAAATTGCTTTTTAGAAATGTAGATATTTTTCTGGCCGTGGGTAGTCTAGTGGTTAGAGCATCGGACGCCAGACCGGAAGGCCTGGTTTCGATGCCCGATGCCACCAAATACTTGCCGAGTACACACGGAGAACGTGCTCGTTAAACCTGTGGGTCCGAATGGTGTAGCCATCTATCGTGAGCAAAATCGTGCTGTCACCTTCATGGGCTCAAAGCTTAGGCTAATGACAGACGTATCTCTAGCCCGTTGCCATGATGAATTTCGTGGGCCTCGATCTGACTACGTCAGACAGGTGGCACACCTTTTCAGCATACCTTAAGTTAAACCTTGTTTATTTGGCCCAAGTCAGCCTTTGAGTTTGACACCCTTGTTCTAACCTATTGATTGATACACTTTGGAACATTTTTTCTACTGCCATACCATTTCTTCCTATTTCAATAATATTATGTCCAAATTTAAAGTCATTCTGGGCAATGGCTATTTTTTACGGCATTTTGAAAAATAAACTTTAATAACAATTACCTCGTATATGAAAAAGTAAAACTGTTCAAGATGTTGTATAGATAATTTTATTATAATTTGTATAATCTTTGGGGTTCTTTTTTTTCCTTTTTTTTCATAGTTTTTAGTATATTCTCAATTTTTTTTTTATCTTTTCCATTATTCTAAAAAAGAATATATATATTTAGTTATATATACTTAATAAATAATTTAATTATATATTTAATTAAATATAATATATATTTAATGTGTTTCAATAGGTTTATATACCAATTAAATATATTATTAAGAGTTGTTCCTTTTTATAGGAAAAGAAATTACATTTTTGAAAATTCATTTCATTAAATTTTTATGTTTCTTTAAAGTAATTTAATTATAATATCTATGTACAGTGTTGGATATCCAAAGTGCAACACCCAAAAGGATAAGAGATTAGAAAGCTACAAATTTATTACGAAGATAATACGTAGTACAAATTTGAAATGGTTGAAAATCAACCTTCATCAAAGCGAGGAAGATCAATAAAACGATGAAATCAATAAGTTTTTCCGTCACAATTGACCATTGCAACATTCTTCAACACTGAATGGGAGATGCTCTGAAAGTCTTTCTGGGCCACACTTTCCCAAAGTTGATCTGATGAAGCATCTGGTGATGTATTGTAAGTCAATTGTTTTCCAACAATCACGTACACTTGTAGGATAGGCGATAGATCGGGAGAACAAGTAAATTTAATGAATATAAAAAACTGAAGTCTTATTGAAAAAAAAATCTGTTAATTACCTGTAGGTTCCTCCAAGGATGGTAGTCCAAAAAATTATCATTCTAATTGAAACCTTACATCAATTTAAATAATTAAATGCATATGAAATTCTTGGCTGATATGAAATACATTACAAGTAAATTCTATTCCAAAATAAATTATTATCAAGAAATTACCATTTTCATTATATAATTCTATAAAAACTTGGAAATAGTTCAGTTCAATCTTCAATGCTACACTGATGTCTACTAAAATTGCTACATGATTAAAACGACACTCAAAGAACTCCAAATTTGCATGACAGGTATAACAAGCTTAAATATGCAATTTACACATTCAATTGAAAAACTCTGAGGAGTGACGTCGTCTAAAGTATGTTTAAAAAAGAAAATTGTGCAGCCAGTTTCTTATTTGGAGAACACATGTGGACTCATTTTTGTAAATGTTTTGTTCCTAGAGTATGTGAATGGCGAATGATAAAACATACAGTTTACCGTATTTCTTACTTCACATTTTATTCATAATGAAATTCCAAATTAATGAAAAAGCGTTCCAAATTAATGATTCAACACCTTGTACTTGTCTCCATTTGTATAATTTACAGAAGAAATACAAATGTGGAATCGATAAATGTCATATTTCTAAACTGATTCACGACTTATTGATTTCTTTTCGTCGTATTTCAAACGTTTTGTATAAAAACTCTCCACGCTTATCCAAATAATTGTTTTTTTTTTTTGTTTTTTTTTTGAAGAGTGAAGAAGTCATTTCACGGGAAGCAATTTTGAATTACTCACGCCATTTTTTATCAAAAAAAAATATTTAATACAATTTTTAACATCTTCATTTATAAACTAAGCTACACGAATGAAAAAGTTATTAATCTTGAATAGTTGCTTTCATTTTTAGGTAAATCAATTTTATTCTTCTAAAAACTGCAGGAAAAGAAAGATAACACATTTATTTTAAAAGAATAGAATAACTATTTGACGTCGAATCTTAGTATGACGTAAGTGTTTCTTGTTTACTCCTCTAAGAAGCATATGAACAGTGGTCTTTACTATTTTTTGATTCAGAGTCGTAAGTAATTTACCTTTCGAAAGGACGAAAGTAATATTTTGTATCAGATTTTATAATGACATATATTCTTAATTTTTATAACAGTCTTTTGAACTAATGTCCCAAAAGCGAACTTCATTTTTGCAAAAAAGAAAAGCAGGAAGTACCATTCCCATTCTCAAAAAATTCCAGATATTAGTTGATTATTCTGTATTTTGCACATCAACTTTAATATGACAGATGAAATGTATGTCAAATTTAAAAAAATCATCAGTAAAGCATCTCTTCATGTATTTGTTTTACAAAAACTAAACTGAAAAATAGATTGCATTAAAATTTAGGAAGTTCCACACCAATGATATTCGCTTCAGACAGTTATAATAATGTTTCTGTATTCAAATGCTGCGGAAAAATCTTCATAACAAATCATGTTTATGTACCAAAATTGTGTAACATATCTTCCCAAAAGTTGGATGAATATCTAAAAAATATCCAAAAATATTTCCATTTATAATTATTAATATATTTCGGGAAAAGTAAAAATTTGTAGAATTTTACAATTCAATATTGTTACATGTGTACAGCAAAAACAAGGTATTGTATATATCCAGACTAACCGCAAAATGTTCACATCTGCATCTAATACTATTTTACGCAGAAAAAATTCAGTGGAAGTTAGCTTTACAAATGTTCCTCTCTGGATTATTCTAAAACTGAATTGCCAAACAAGTAGTAGGTTTATTACGAACTTTATTAAATTGTTCTCTAACTTTTTAATACTAGTATTCCATTTATCTGTTATTTGGGCACTTTTGGCTTTTGTGAATGGCATATTTTACACACGAGATAAGAAAAATAGGTTTTGCTTATCTATTTGTTAATATTTCCATTTTTGCGTTATGGGTTTCAATGTTTTCTCAGAGGAATAACTTACAAGCTCTCGTACTTCCAACTAAGTCCAAATTTAGAATATTTAAAAGAAACCCGATAATTAACAAATATTTTATAAACCTCATACTTACAATCACTAATATTTCTTCGCTTCTTTTGTCAGCAGTTTACATGTACCTCACTCACAAAGAAGACTACAAAAACCGCTTTTGGACTTTTGGATATCTTATTCAAGATAAAATACATAGAACTATTGTTGATTTCATAAATCAGTGTATTTACTTCTTACTGTATTTGGAATATCCCTGCCTTTTTGCCATATCCATGTGTGTTCTCATCCACCGTTATACTTCTTTTCTTAATGACATTCACGAAACAATAAAAACTTGCTTTTATACTTCATCTCCGACTAAATGCATGAATATAATAAGTGATTACAACTCTATCGAAAAGAAAATTTATCTTCTAAGAGACAGTTTATCGATACCATTGCTTTTTCTTCTGTCCATCTGCTTTTGCAACTTGTACACTGTATTGTCGTCTCCTTTCAGTTCAAGTTTGTATCATTTTTTGCTTTGCAGTCAGTTAGCAATGCTACCACAGGGGCATTTATAATATTCTCTTCGACGCTATGTGGTTGCAGAATTCCTGAGAATATGATGGAAATAAGAAGGACTTTGGGATTTTTAATCGATGAACTTCAACTCGACAGTTTGAAAAACCTGGAAGAAATCATGCTTCTTAAAAAAATCAGGAAAAAAGAAATCATTCACTTGACGGTCGGTGGTGTTGTGGACCTTAAGAGAAGTTTTCTTCTATCAGCTTTTGGAACTCTTTTCACGTACGGTTTACTAATTTATAACTTAAAGGGAAAGTCAATACTCATTTACAAAATATTTGTGCATTGCTGAATGAAAAAAAATTGTGGAATGCAGTTTCTCTGTTTTGATCTCGTCTGCTATTTAACAAAGTAATACATTTTCTCTAAGTATATTGTCTTTTGGTAATGTAATTTTTTTTCTTGCACATTGATATTTGTAATCGTTTTTTTAACTGTTTGTGACACAAATTTATCTCACTTTGCATTTTACTGATAATAAAATTCTAAATTAATAAATGTGCGTTTTTATATGATTCGATTTACAGTACTCGCTTCGTTGAAAATTACGCACACAGAAATGTGAAATCGATAAATGTAATATTTCGAGACTGAATAAAATTTAGTGAATTTTTTGGTTGTATTTTCTCTTTCGCCTAAAAACTTTCAACTTTAACCTAAACTATTGGTTTTTATTGAATAAGTCATGATTAACAATTTCTTTCAAATAAAGCATTTCACAGAAATATAAGTTTAAATTGCTCTTGCTATTTCTTACCACAAAGAAAATTTAGTATGATTCCATTTATCAACCACACTACGAGATCTAAATGTAATTATTAGCATTGAAACAAACATCTGATTTCTCTCATTTTTTTAAAAAAAAATCACTCTTCTTCTGTTAAAAGCTACATGAAAAAACGTTTAGTTTGTTCTTCATGTAAATAGAATAGCTGTTCGACATCGTATCTTACTTTGGCGTCAGTTTTTATTGTTCATTCTTCCCTGGAAATAATATAAGGAAAAATCGAATATTTTTGCTCTCATGCATCTAAAATTATCACATTTCATTTATCTTTCTTTTAAAGCGAGTGACGATAGCTGAAGTATTTTAAAACAGATTTTATAATAATATATATATTTTTAATACGTATATATTCTGACAATCTTTCTCATTGATGCCCCAGAAGTGAGTTTTAGTTTTGAAAGAATGAGTGAAAGAATAAATATTAGCGTCGCATTATTTAACTACTCGAGGGCTTTTGGCAACGAACCTCCTAATTTTGAACCATTCTTAAGGGATGAAAACGACAGTTGGCATCCCCTTTTCCTGACTTCCACACCACACCAACGGGAGGACGTTTGAGCTTCGACAGTTTTAATGTGCGTTGCCTCCCTCCACGGTGGGTCTTCAGTGGTACTAGCCTCGAATTCATGACACCCCGGCTACGAGTCCGTTACCTTGACCACTTTTTGCAAGAAGGAAGAGCAGGGAGTACAGCTCTCAAAAATGGAATGTATATCGAATAAATACCTTTTCCCCATGCGTGTGTTTTATAAATATAAAAACTGAAAAAACAAGTTTATATTTAAATAAGTTGGACGGAATATGACATTAATATCATTTTTGATAATACGTTTTCGAAATGAAATGATGGAAGACATTCTTTATAACAAAACAAGTTCGTGAACCAAAATTGTGTAGCATATCTTATCGGTACAATTGGATGAAATTCTGTGAAAGTTTTGAAACTTTTTACGCATGATAAAATTAGCATATGTCTGAGGAAGTAGTTTTGGGGAACTTTGCAGCACATAGGATTTCCATATGATGTAATATTCTTTAATATTTGTCGTAAAAAGATACTGAATATATTCAGAAAGTAATACCAAACTCACCACAAAATATTCCCAAGTGCTTCAAGAATAACTAAAAGCAGAAGAATATTAGAGTGCGTTTTTTCCAAATGTTACTCTTTAGATTATTCTAGCACTAAATCTCTAAAAGAGCAATCGGTTAATTAGGTACTTTATAAAATTATTCACCTAATTTTTAATTCTAGAGTTCCTGTTATCTGTTATTCGAGTGCTTTCGGCTGTTGCAAATAATATGTTTTATTCAAAAGGTATAAAAACAAAGTTTGCTTATCTGCTTGTAGATATTTCCATTTTTGTGTTATGGGTAACGATGTTTTCTCAAAAAAGTAACTTAGAAGCTCTCATAATTTCAATTAAATCCAAATCCAGATCTTTTGAAAGTCATCGCATAGTTCATACATATTTTGTAAACCTGATACTTGCCATCAGCTGTATTTCCTCGGTTCTGCTGGAAGTAGTTTACACTTATGTGACGTATGAAGACTTCAGAAATAGTTTTTGCACTTTTGGATACATTATTCAAGATAAAAAATATACTGAACAACTGCAGATTTTATTAATCAGAGTATTAATTTTTTACTGTATATGCAATGTCCATGTTTGTTTGCAATATCCATGTGTGTTCTCATCCACCGTTATGCATCATTAACATTCACGAAACAATAAAAATGTGCAGAAATGCTTCACTTCCTACTAAATACATGAATATAATAAACAAATACAACTGCATCGAAAAGAACCTGCATCTCTTAAGAGAAACTTTATTAAAACCGGTGCTTTTCCCCTTACCCATTTGCTTTTGTAATGTGTGAAATGTATTGTCATCTTTGTTTCAAAAGCAGATTGTATCATTTTTGAGGTACAGACAGTGAGTAATGCTACCACGGGTGTACTTATAATATTCATCTTTACATTATTTAGTTGTAGGATTAAAAAAAAAGGAAGAAAAAAGAAATTTTTCACTTGACAGTTGATGGTGTTGTAGATCTTTAAGGAAGTTTTCTTAAGTCAGCATTTAGAACTCTTTTTACGTATGGATTGCTAATTGTAACTTAAAATGAACTGCAAAATTTATTTGAAATATATTTGTGTATAGCTGAAAGGGAAAAAAAAGGGGGAATAATACAGCTTCTGTCTCAGACTCCCCTGGTATTTAAAAATAAATTAATTATGTGTAGGTACATTTCCTTTTAGGAATGTAGATGTTTTTCGTATTGTTCAGTGCGGCTTGTCAATCATTTCATCAGCTTATTATGACACAGAATTACTATTATTTATTCTGAATAATTTAACCTTCATGCTAGAATCAAAATACTATTTTTTTCAGCATCTATTATTAATAGGTACTATATGTCTTTAAACCCCGTTGATGATGTTTTTTTAATGTACGTAGTGTGAAAACTGGAATTAATTTTAAATAACCAGACTAGTCTAAAAAATTTGCTTTATTGAAAGCAATACATAAATACTGTTTAATCTGTTAACATACTCTCCTTCCTTATCAATATTTAGCTGCGTATGTGTTGTTCCCCGTTCAAAGCAGTGCTGCGGTGCATTAGGTGTCAGTAAGTCTGCCATTTTCGACTTCACCTCTTCTACAGACTGAAAAGGTTTTCTCATCAATGCACTTTGTGACGGATCTATACGCTACCTTCAGCTAACTCCTTTGGGGGTATTCTTTTGGGCCAGCAATTTTTACCAATCTTCTCCTAAAAGATTCCTGATCCTTTTATTCCTTCCACACATTTAGCAGGGTCACAAGGTAGAAGGAATTTTAACGCGTTTCAACTTTTCACTTTAAAAAACTGGTAGAAGTCATATGGTACGAGATCTGGGGAGTACGGTAGATCCTCGAGCACAGTGATGCGTTTGTACATTAAGAACTGTTTTACATAGAGCACAATGTGCATCGGAGCGTTTGTCTTCATGCAAAATCCACGTGCTGTTGCTCTGCGGATCTGGCCTCATTCTTCCTAATTTTTTCTCTAAGCTTTATAAAGACCTCAATGAAGTACTGCAGCTTTATTGTTTGACCTTGAGGTACTCATTCAATCTTGATGATGCTTTTAATATCGAACAAAAACGATGAGCCTGGCCAGTTCTTGAAGCCACAGATAGGCAAGAACGCGTCATCTTCAATAACCTCCAATCTTCCGCAAATCATTTGTAGCATTCAAAAACTTGACTATGTGACGTACAATTATCTCTCCCAAACCCCCTCTTTTAACAATTTAAAATATTCAGTTAGAGGTTTTTTTAATTTCACGAAGAATTTCATGTTTACGCGCAGCTCGATTTTTAAGTTTATCATGATCACACATAACAATTCGACACAACACCGTCTTACGCAAAAGATGATGAAAAACAAACTGAAGTAGATAAAGGAATGAAATAACGTGACACCAGCCCCGGAAGGATCAAGGTCAAATGTATTCTACTCCCACACCTTATCACCAGGCCTAACGGCTAACGCATACGCAGTCCGGAAAGTTAATTGTCGCACCTTGTATTTTTAAAATTGCTTCTTGTATTGTGGGAAACACAAAAGATTTGACAAAATTGTGAAATTGTAATTTATTGCCTATAAGATAGATAATTAGGGGCCCACAAGAGTCAGAGATGCATAGCTTGTGTGTTGAATACTTATGTGTAAAAGGGTGTATAAGGTCGCTAGTCAACTAGGGTGAGCTAGTACATAAACAAGGTTTATAACTGAGAGAGAGCGTACCAAAATCCGCATTTCCTTTGGTAGCGTATCTCGTCTAATTTCCTGGTGTTTTTTGCACCAATCGGTTAAATTAAAATTCATACAGTAAAAATGAGTAACCATCAAACTTCAGATGATGGAATGAGGTGTCGAATTGTGGGTAGGCTAGAAGCAGGCCAGTCCTATCTCCAAACCTTATCCCTACAGAGCACACCTGGGACTCTTTGGGGAGTGGAATAGCAACAGGAAGCCCTCTCCGAGAACCATCCGAGGCCTAAAAACCAAATTACTGAACGAGTGGGATTAATTGCTACAGAAAATCGTAAATTACCTTATTTCCAGTATAAAATCACAGTCCAAGACCATTATATCTGTAAGACGGGACTATTAGCGGAATTTTTTGGTTCTATTCTACAACTGCTGTTTCATACTCCAATGAGTGTCGGAATTTTATTTTTCCATGTTATTTGTTTGCATTATATCGACTCAACTTACATACCAAATTCCATTAAAGTCTCTTCAGTAGTTCTAGAGATAATCGACCAAATCTGAAAATTCTCTTAACTTTGAACATCGGTGTGTATATATATATGCATACATGCATACATGCACATGCACATGCACGCACACACTCATATATGTGCGTGTGTGTCTACTCACCATATGTCCGGGATTAAACCGGGCATTCTTGGTTTCTAGTGCTAAGTTGTTGCAAAAAATCCCGATATGTTGACAATTGTTCAGTTTATAGTCTTATTCATTGTTATACATCTTATCTGCTTTATATTAATGAAAGTATTAAATTATTTATATATGTATGTGTAATGAAGAAGATTTAGTTATTTGTTCTCATTCCTAATTTAGCATTTTAACCTGGCCAGCAATACTTTCTTCTTAATGTTTTATGAATGATATATGAAAAAGTATTATCCTACTTCCACTTGGCATTTTACTGAAAATGAAATTCTAAATAAATGAAAATATGTTATTATGTGATTCTACTTATTGTACTCGTCTCGTTGAATATTATTTACAGAGGAAATACAAAACGTGGAATCGATAAATATAATATTTCGAAATTGATTCAAAACTTACTGATCTCTTTTCGTCGTATTTCAAACGTTTTGTACAAAAACTTTCCACGTTTCCACAAGTGATTAATTCTTACTGAAGAATACATGGATATATTACTTTCCTCCTACTAATGCACTCCGCAGGGGAAGAACTTGAGTAACTTAAGCTATTTCTTAACACAAATAAATTTCATGCAATTTTCAACAATTACAATTATTAGCTACACTGCAAGATTGTAACATATGTTATGTTAAATAAAAATATTTAGTTCCTTTCCTTTTTGGATAAATTAATTTTCTTTTCGTAAAAACTGCATCGAAAAAATAAAATACGTATACTTTTGTTCCCCAAGTAAACACAACAACTATTCGACATCCACTCTTATATGTAAATTGTGCATTATTTCTTCGTAAGAAAATCTTCCGGCATTTTTTATCTCGTTTATTGGGAATCGTTGTTTCAGTTACCATTTTTTAAGCTCTTGTTGAAAGTTGAAAAATTTTAAAACAGACTGCTTTACAATATGCATTTAAAATAATTTGGGAGGCTTTGTCACAGACATCCCAGGAATGAGCTTTATTATTGAAAAAATGAACAGTAAAACTCTAAAACATATTTGATATAGCAATTGCATATTCTGTGTTTTTCACTTCAAATTAAGCATTACAGATGAGAAGCATGCCGTATCAGAATGCAAATCATCAGCAAAGCATCTCCTCACACGTGTATTTGATATGTACCAAAACTGAAAAAAGAGGATTTTATTAAATTATATAAATCGGACGAACAATTTTATCGATATTTTTAATAAATATAACAATGTTTCTGCATGAAAAGGATTAAAAAACTCTTCATCGTAAATTAAAATTGTGATAAAAACTGTGTAACAGTTTTTTTTTCTCGGAAAAATTAAATAATACTTTTAAAAAGCTCAAAAATTTTTCATATGCACAGCTAAATAATTATACATCTCTGAAAAAGTGAAATGTCATGCACATTTACAATAAACATGATTCAAAATATGTAAACATTATTCTTAAATATTTAAATGAAAAAAATGCATTGAATATCCTTAATACTGGAAACCAGACACACAAAAAAATGTTCAGAAATACTTCGAGCATAACTGTACGTAGAAGAAAATCAGTGGACTTTCCTTTTATAAATGTCCCTCTTTGGATTATTCTAACTCTAAATTTCCAAAAAAATAATTCGTTTCTTACGTACGGGCTAAAATTATTGTCTTACTTTTTATAATTCTACTGTTCCAATTATCTGCTGTTTGGGTACTTTTGGCTTTAGCCAAAATTTTCATTTATATACGAGATAAAAAAAAACCAGTTTCGCATTTCTCTTCATAGATATATCCATTTTTGCGTTATAGGTTTCAATGTTTTCTCAAAAGAATAACTTACAAGCTGTCATATTTTCAGCTAAATCCAACTCCAGGTTATTTAAAAGTCATCGTAAACATAATAGATATTTCGTAAGCATGATACTTATGACTATTTGTGTTTTATCGATCCTTTTGGCAGCTGGTTATACATACATATTGCATGAAAAAGACTCTAAAATCGCATTTTGGACTTTTGGATATGTTATTCATGATAGAAAATATAGAACAATTGTTAATTTCATTACTGAGTGTAATTATTACTTAGTGTATTTTGAATATCCATGCCTATTTGTCATATCTATGTGTGTTCTCATCCACCGTTATACATCTTATCTTCATTATATTAGAGAAAGAATAAGAATCTGCAGTCACGCTTCATCTCTTATAAAATACATGAATATAATAAATGATAACAACTACATCGAAAAGAAAATTTATCTTCTAAGAGACACTTTATCGGTACCGTTGCTTTTTCTTTTATCCATTTGTTTTTGCAATTTGTATACAGTATTGTCACTTTCTTTTCAGTACTCGAACACATCCTTTTTTGTGTTACAATTAGTAATGCTGCCATGGGTACATCCATAATATTTTCCTTGGCGCTATTTATCTGTAGGATTCCAGAAAACATGATGAAAATAAGAAGAACGGTAGGATTTTTAATCGATAGAAATCAACTGTGCACAGTTTGAAAAGAGTGGAAGAAACCATGCTTCTTAAAAAAATCAAGAAAAAAGAAATAATTCACTTGACAGTCGGCGGTGTTGTGGATCATAAGAAAAGTGTTCTTTTGTCAGCTTTTGGAACTCTTTTTACTTACGGATAATTAATTTATAATTTAAAATGAATTTCCAAAATCATTTCAAACATATACGTGCAAGGCTGAAAGTAAATTAATTGTGGAATGTAGATTTTCTGTTATGTTCTGGTCCCTGGTATTTTAAAAAAAATAATAAATATTATCTAAGTACATTGCCTTTTAGAACTGTAAATATTGTTTATCGCTCACTGATTATCATTTCATCAGCTGTAGTGCCTACGATGTTACTTCAATTTTAAATTGATAACTTGTTCTTCTTACAAGCATTAAAACACTTTTAAATAGCGTACAGCAGAGGTTCCCAGTCTTTTTGTCTTTAAGAGCACGTTAGAGAATATCTGTTGGACGCTGGGCGCCATTTATTTTTTATGGGGAATCTATAGTCAGATAGAGTTAATAATTCATGTACATAATGTACAAAAAAATATTTAATTCCAAAAATATAACTTATCATATATAAAAATTGCTTTTATTCCTGTGCAGAATAATTATTAAGTAATCCATATAAAATTTACAAAAAATAAAAATTCTTTATACAAAATTTACTAAAATTTCAGAATTGTTCGTCACTAAAAGGCTTTTGAAATATCGCCCAAACTCGCTGTATTCAGGTTCCACACCAGAGGTGAGAATCAATGCTGTAATATTCTATTTGGAGAGATGTAGCTATATTTTTATACTGTGTTTAAAAATTATAAATTTACTAATTTATTATTGCCCAATTTGGCAACCTTACTCTCAAAATGAACCAATTCATTTCATTTTCAATTTTAGGTATGAGAAAATAGGTTCAACAATGCATGAGGTAAATTTGATCGGTCGAATTTCATTTTGTGCCTGTTGGACTCAATTTCTGTTACATTAAAAACGAAGAAAATTCGCATATAATTTTTTGAAAACTAGAAATTTTTTATTGTGAACATACAGCGCTGGGCACACATTGAATGATCAGCTCGTGCCAAGGTTCCCGCGGACATAGGTTTGGGAACCCCTATCTCATTAGTACTGCATACCTTGAAACAGTTGATGATGATCGTTTTAGATGTTTTCTTAAAACTGCCTCTTTTATAGCGTAAAAGACCAAAATTGTTTTTCAATTTTCCTAAAATTAGAAGCAATTATGTATCTTAATAATAAGGTACCTTTTGATCTCGAATTTCAATGTATACCTTTTGCTAGATATAGATTTGAAATGTGTATATATGTCAAACATGAAAAAAATTGCGTTACTTTTGTGCAAATTAATATTCCCTGTTACTTTCCATTTCAGAGTTTGAATTATATATAAGTTAGAAAAAAAGATTTCCTTTTAAATATTTTGTTGATATCTTTTTTATCTCTTGGCATCATTTACTTGAAATTTACTGTTCTGTAAAACTTGAAGAATTTTAATAAATATAAAATTATATATATAAATATATATATAAATAAATATATAAATAAAATATAACTATAAATGTGTGTGTGTGTATATATATATATATATATATATATATTATGTAATTATTTAATTTCTGTTTGTTTTTTTTACTGCTTAAGAAATTTAAAAATTTTATAGTTTTATAAAATAAAATTTGATAATTTTATGCTATAAAATTGTCAAATCCTTTTTATAATATAATTTATTATCAGATAAATTTATTTTTAACTAGGTGCAGTAATCATCTGGAAGATTTTGAGACTTTTCGGGATTTTTTATTTTATTATTAATACGGTTTCTACCTGAATAATAGTTGAATGATTAGAACTAAGACAATCTAATATTGTATTGGCGAGATTAGTATTGTTACCTTAATCGGGATTCGATGATTTTATGCAATTCAGTAACAAAGAACAAGATAGCTCTTTATGAGCAATGAGAATTTATTGTCGGAAAAACAATCCTTGAAATACAGGATGCAGCAGCAATATTCACAGAATAAATCTCAGAAATGCTTCACACCTTCACCAGCCTCATATTCAATTATCAGTGTCTACAATACACGTATGTAAAAGATTATTCCAAGCAAAGCCGGAGCTAATCTGTAATCACGGTCAATGTAATTTTACTAATCGCTAGTCAAAACAATACTCACTCATTGCTGGTTAAAACAAGACTAACTGATATTCGGCGAACATCTCCCTATTTATAGCCTAGCGCACCTTTCGAGAAAGATCCGCTTTTGGAAAAATGAACCTTTTTGCCACAAATAATTATTGACATACATAAGAGTATGGGGCAGCTCGTTGTGACGTCTGTATAACAGTTCACAGTGGCACACTCCATATTAAAAAGATTTTTCTCGAGGTAAATGATTTGCCTCTGATTCATTATTTCACACTTTTTTGAATGACTTGTATCTTAATTCACAATTAAAATCTTTTTCACATTGTTGTATTCTTTCTGACATTGTAATATATCTCTAAGCCAAATTCCATAGCAACACATTAAATAGTTCATTGGTTTTCACAGATTTTATGGTTGTGGCCTTAACTTTTAGACATGAATGTATTTATTTTATTTGTGTATTTATTTATTTAATGCTGCAATAAAATAATTCTTTACAGTCAATATTCTATTCTGTGTACTTTAATGTCTTCATTTTTATTTATCACAAAAAAGTTTCGATTTTATTTGTTTTTTCCTCGAAAAAAATTAATCTTCTTAAACTTTACTCGATTGAGATAATTCTATTTAAATAAATATTCCTTGTATAACAGAAACGTTCTTCTACCCAGTCTATATATTGCATATATATTTGCTCTTTTATAAAATCGTTTTTGTTATCTCAATACAGATTGTTGAATTAAATATATTAAGTCATAATTTCATTTAAAAATTCATGTATTCAAATTTATTAACTTCCATGAAAATGGATACAAAAGAGTAAATAAAAAAGCATTTGATAGTAAATGAATCATTTGAAAAATTACACTTCCTCATTGAAAAGATTGGAATTTTTTAATAATGTCTATTTGTCTAATGTCTGTAATATATCCTGGTCGATTTCAATCGTCAAAAATTAAATTGTATAAACGACTTACCAGTGGAAATTTTAAGGAATTGTACGATAAAAAATGCTAATATTTATCGTTTTTAATAAATATAATGGAAAAATTATAAAATT
>BMAO01028232.1:0-35967 GCA_019973975.1 Trichonephila clavata | reverse complement strand
ATTTTTTTTTTGAGACTCTAGGTAGACTCCTTGTGTGCCAACAAGTATAACACAAGGCTTACAAACGTAAGTCAATACTCGATCAATAGTGGTAGGAAGTTTTAAGTACAGGGATACAAGCACAAATGGGAAATCGAAAGGTAAAAAGAAACAAGACGGGATGCAAATACAATAAACACAGTACAAAATACAACATTGCTCACATGCAAAAACGGAGACATTCAGTAATTAAAATTATACAATGGTGAAGGTTTGGAAGCACATGTGTGATCAGAATAAGATTTTCAAAATACAAATGAGTAAAAGCATGCATACACACAAATACTTAAGAATATACACACAGACATATATATATATATATATATATATATATATATAAATAATATATATACGCAATTTTAAAAAAAAAACCAGAGAGTACATACGTACACAGTAATTGTTAGCAAACACAAAAAATAATAAAATAGTAAAAAAAAAAATTTTTTTTTTTTAAATAAAAATTTAAATTGACAATCTAAACAAGACGAGAAAAAATGCTATTAATATATGCACAAAACGATGTAAAAGAAGACTTCTCTGAACAAAGGCAGAGAAAGGAGGAGGCCACGCTATACTGTTCTTTGTAGGCAATCATGAGAGTACGTCTTTCGGAAAGAGAATTAGCACAAGCAAATATAGATGCTTGACATCCTGGACTGAGTCACTGGAGCAAGAACACTGGTCAGTAGGGACAAATTAAGAGCGTTTCAAATAGGCTTTAAAGTTTCCATGCCCAGTTAGAAACTGGTAAGTATAAAATTAGGTTGAAAGTGTGTAGCCTTTAAACGTCTCTGAATAGAAGGAAATAAATTCCTTGGTGAAGAGCGCATTATTTGATATATTGATATAATTTATTCCACTCAGAAATAATTTTTTTCCTTAAAAATATTTTTATAATATGATTTCGGAATGCTCATATGAATCAAAAACTTAATTTTGTAGCTTCTTTTGCAAGCCAGTCAGCACGTTCATTGCCATAGATTCCCGTATGACCTCGAACAAAAGAAAAAGAAACTTTTACACCTCTGGGCTTCGAAGAAAATTGAGAATCAATTTGCGTTTTAACAATCAGTTGATTTTGAGAATCAAGTTATTTAAAGCATATAAAGATGAAAGAGAATCGCTGCAAATTAAAAAAAATCCGATGAAAGTTTTCGTTTTTACAGATATCCATGAGACTGCTGAGCTATGCAAAGTAATTCAGCCTGAAACACACTACATTCATCTCTTATTCTAAATTGGCGAGTTTCAATTTCAATAAAATCTTAAAAAATAACAAATGCAAGGCCAACCTTATTGTTAATTTTGCTACCATCTGTAAAGCAGACAACAGGAAAGTTGTCTTCGATATTTTTACGGTAATTAACAAAATCGTTCAGAAGGATGAGGGAGATCAGAAAATCGCAGGGTACCATCTAGACTCTTATTGGTACAGTTCTTTATTGCATTCTTGAATTCATTATTTCTGATTATAAAGATGTCAATAGGTGGAAAGCCCGAGATAGCAAACACAGCATCATAGGATATCGTTCGATACCCAGAAATAACTCGAAGAAGTATTCTTCGTTGAATTTTTCGCAGGAGACGACAATTTATTTTCTTCTTCAAGGCAGATCCCCAGATTCGTGAACCATAACAGATAAATGGAATAATGCCTTGTTTATAAATGAGGGATGAGACATTGGACTTGATCCCAAAGCTATTTCTGGCAACTCTGTTAAGCAGAATTTTTTCACACTTATTTGAAAGATGCAGAATATGTTGCTTCCAACAGAATTTACTATCAAGGACAATACCAAGATATTTTAGTTCCTTCACACAATCAAGGGGAATCCCATTAAGGGTGAGGTTTCTAGTGAGGGTGTTGCTTTCTCTTTTTTCCAAGGTCATAACTTTTGATTTGACAGCATTAAACTCTAATTTATAATTCTTTGCCCAGGTTGATACAAAATCAAGGGTAAGCTGCGCTTGTCTGCTTATATCATGAAAAGACTTTCCCTGAAAACAAAGAAGTAAGTCGTCGGCAAAAGCAATCGTTCACAAGAGAAAGCCAAGATTTTTTCCAAAAAATCATTTATAATGATATTCCAGAGAAAAGGTCCAGAAACTGATCCCTGAGGACATCCCTTGTTCAAAAATCTCTCTTTTGAGGAATGACCTAAAGATAAAGTCACAGATCTATCCTTCAAGAAGCTGGAAATTACGGCAAATAAGTTGTTAGGAATGTTAGATCTTTTTAAAAGGCTCAGAATACCAGGCCACCAAGCATTATCAAAAGCTCCTTTAATATCCAAGAAAACTAGGATTGTATGAAAATTTCTCTTTTTTCCTTTTAAAACAATTTCATTAAGTTTCATCAAGGCATCCTCGGTACATTTTTGTGGCATAAAACCAAATTGGTTTTTATTGAAAAAATAATCTTTGTGTAAACGCCAGGCCACTCTGTTGATAATGAGTTTTTCAAAACATTTACCCAAAGTTGACAGTAAACTGATACACCTAAGGTTGTCTAAATTAGGGATACGGACGTCGTTCACTTTGGCAATCAGGATAATCCTAGCTTTTTTCCAACAGAGAGGAAAGGTCTTGAGACGAAGACATGAATTAAAAACTTTTAGGAAAAGTCCAAGGTGCATTACATGCAATTTCTTGACAACTTCATTAGGAATGGAGTCAGGGCCAGGTGACTTTCTTAACTTCAATTTATTAATAACAGCATCAATTTCATGGATGGTAAAAGGTGGGTCATTCGTTATGTTGCTATTGATAAGAGCGTCATTTCGTATTTCCTTGTGACAATCATCGTCATCATTCTCACAATCATCAGGAAAAGAATGGAAGATAATCTCATTAATTGTCTCTTCAAAAGAATTAGTCACAGTTTCCACATGGAAGAGCAATTCCACTGAGTTCAACTCTCTTCTGAAACTGCTGTTTGACGCCATAGGTATAAATCTTTTTCCACACATTATTTACATTAATTTCATCCAAAAATTCCTTCCATGAGCTTAATTTGGCATCTAAAAGTTTTAAATTATAATTAGTTCTTAATTCTTTGTATTTACTTTTATAAATTTCTCTTAAAGCGATTTTTTTACATCTCTGGAATCTTCGTCTTGCAGCATTAACGTGCTTTCTCATGCACCCAATTTCCGTTGTCCACCAAGGAATTCTGTGCATCCCTTGCTTTTTAATTGGAATTGACATTTTACAAGAATTTAGAATAATAGAAAGGAGATTATCTACGAGATCATGTAAGGATTCTGGATTTTGGCAGGAATCGATGCGATTAGTAAATGTTTTGACAGCAAGCAATTAGATGTGTCATAGAAGAGTTTCCAGTTCGCTTTTATCAGGTTGAAGACACAAAAGTCACCATTTTTTGTTTGAGAATTGGAAATAAGAACAATATCAAACTCAATTGCTCTGTGGTCGGAGAGAGAATCATAAGTAGGTAAATGCCAACAAGAAACATCTTCCAGCAAATCAGTTCCAACTGCAGTTACATCAATGTAGCTAGAACCTTGAGAGCCACAAAATGTAGGACCGCAATCTTCATTAATGACAAAGAGGTTATGGGCACTAATAAAATCGGTGAGCTTGGAACCTCTAGAGTCAGAAAGGGGACTGAACCATGTTTCAGATTTGCTATTAGCGTCCATTGACCAGACCAATCTGTTTATAGGCATCTTGGAAAAAAGTTGGTTAATTTTTTCCAAATCAAAATCAATATTCTTGGAGGGTTCGAAATAGTAGGAAACAAACAAAAAGGATACTTTATTAATGTTTAAGCGCACTGTCACCATATTGTAATCAAGGTGATTTAGATCTAGAAAGGTTGAAATATTTCTATTTCTGACAATAATGGCTGCTTTAATTATCTCGAAAGAAGGACTGAAGAAAACTCTGTAAGACGAAGGAAATCCAGGAAGAGTTCCCTTGTACGAATGAGGCTCTTGTACCAACGCAACATCAATATTGCGAACTTCCATATTCAAAATAAGCTGCTGTGTAGCACTTTTTGATTTATGCAAATTAAGTTGTAAAATGCGTAAATGCGGTTGAGGTAAAACATTATTTATAACTTGTTTGAGATGCAACAAGTTTCTCCATAAATTGATGACATTTACAGCAGCTAGAATAGGGTTTGTGATTCACATCAACTTTTTTGTTTGGGTCTCTTGTTTTCTTATTGAATCTAATACAATTAACGCAAACCTGAGTAGAGAGATCGCACTCACTACTCCTGTGTTCTCCAGCACATTTGAAACAGCACAAGCCATTTTCACAGTTAGCAGCCTTATGATGATATCCAAGGCACTTAAAGCAAGGGTTAATGGCCAGGAAATCCTCGATTTTGCAAACGTTCCAGTTTGCTCTCAGGAAGTTCATATTAAGGCACAGTTTTCGACAAATCGGACTGACCTCTAGAACCAAATGCCGGGAGTTTTCGAATTTTTTAAGAGTGAAATGAATTTTTGTCTCCTCCCATATTTGTTCTTTCTCTCCCAATTCCGGATTCTGTTCCTTCAAAAGCTGGAGAACCTCGTGATCACTAATTTCATTCGGAAGATTTTTCAAAAGCAAATTTGGGTTTCTCTTCCGCGGAGAAGACACTTGAAGCGAATTTGTTTTTTCTTTTATTGCATTCGAAAACCTTTCCTTATCCTCTTTTGAAACACATTGAACAAGCACTCGATTATTATTGATGGTTCTCATCTTTTTTATCCCTACTTGAATTTGTCTAGGGTTTAACTGAGTTCTGATGATTTTTTGCACTTCCTCAGATGTAAAATCATTTTTGTTAGAACATACAATAACATTATTCATTAAATTACTCTCATTGGGAATGATAGATGGCGCCACGATACGAGCATATGATGGTTTTGTAAACGACGCTGGGACATCATCGTTATTCTTTGCATCTCCAGATTTGTTGAAAGCTTTTGAAAAATGTAATTTCAACTTACCCAAAGCAGTTCTTGCACCTTCACGCAACTTTTTGCTTGGGTTTCCAACACAATTTAGCACATTTTCCAAAGATTCGAAGCAATCCTCAAGCGATCGAAATGACGCGTCAACATCAATGGCCCCCATGTTGGCTTCCTCCATATATAGAAGAGAAACGAGCACTATTGAAATTAAAATAATAAACATTTGTATATTATTGGGAAATTTTTTGTAAATTATTCATCCAAATCTGTCTAGAGGAATTAAATAATATTGTGTAACTAATTAGTACTATGACATTTTTTGTATTAAAAAATATAGCTACATTTTAGAAAGGATCTTTGATAAATACAAGTGCCTTATTAAGCACAAATAATGTAGATAAATATATAAAAATAATGTATAGACTTGTCCATTGCATGAGTTCTTTTTCAAAATGGAATTTTGTGGGAAGAATTGAATGATTCTGAAAAATCAGAGAAGGAAAATTAAAAGAAATCATCTGAAGAATTATGCTTTGAATTTATGAAATGGAAAATAATTCTGAATGAAATAAAAGTATGTAAATATTTTAAGAATAATTATACTCGACAGAAAAATGAGTTTTACAAAGATCCATTCTGTTTCATTTTTATCCGTTATTACTTAGAGGAATAGTATGCATAATTCATCGAATAACTGGAATAGGATATTCTTTCAGACGTAATGAAATTATGCGAATTCTTGAAGCGTATAAATATTAAACTATATAAAGCGAAAAAACTATGTAAAGTACTGTAGAACTTCAGAATAAAATAAATGGAAGAGATTAAAGAGAGTTCTTAAAACTGAAACTTCACTTTTTTTCAGAAGATGAACACAAAACATTGTTTTTGTTGACAGAATGAGTTATTGAAGCAACCACAAAAACCTTCCTAAAATATAGTCTTATACAGTTTTATATCTTACACTTAATCTATTAAAATTCTAAATTATTTTTAAAATAATTTAAGCTTAAAAATGCTTAGAAATTCTGTTAAAAGTTTTCTTCTTTTTAACTTATATACTAATTATTACTGGAATGTTTGGTAATGCTTCAAGGCAAAAGAAATGATGCTTCCACAATATTTTTGTAGGTAGAATATTTATGTACTATAGAATCCTTTATATTTATTTGCTTAGGCAAACCAAGTTTGTTTTAATAATTTATGACTGTTTTAATTATATATGTTAATGAATTTTATATAACTCAGTTTTGAATTACGAGAATTAAAATGTATTTTTTTTTATAAAAATCACTTAAGGTACATATTTTAATGCATTGTATTAAAAACTACAAAAAAAAATATAAAAATCATATTATATTAGTAACGTGAAATTCTCCTTGATGCTTTCAGTCAATATGACGCATAATTCATTGAGTTTTAAATGATAATTTTTCTAGATTTAAGAATAAATTTTCTTTTCAGTGTGGAGAAAAACACTATTGGCCATTAAAAGTGCAGCCCCAGAACGGAATGATCTGATGAATGTCAAAATCACGTAAAAAGAAGAGGTAGGGAAGAGGTAGTATTTCTACGAATTTGAATGGTGCAGGGGGAAGAAATAATCGTGTTATGCCTCGCAGGAAAAAAAATGCTTAACAGCAAGTGTCGGAATTCTATAGAGGCCGGTAACCTATTGAGAGTATGGGTTATCGTTCCATGATGTAATTCTTCACACTGGTCCAAATCCAACCACTGTCATGTGAATATGGAATCAATAGGTTGCTTATCGTCATACTGAATGACATCCAATATCTCCACGCTCTTCACGACTAACGCTTGAAAGGACAGACATACTGTGAGGAGGGACCTGTAAAACCATACAACCACATCACGGATCATTAGTCAGGAAAAAGCATGGTTTCAGCACGCATAGTATCAGCTCGTACGGTACGACGATATTTTGAGTGGCATGAACTGTAATCAAGATGGCCATTACTTCAGCTTCCCTTGGTAAAGTAGCATATAGAGAAATAGTGAATCTGGCACACCGAACGCAAAGTAGCTCAATGAATACATGAATGAATGAATACATGAATACATGAGTAGCTCAATGTATTCTTTTCATTCTAATTCTGTTTTTGTGAGCAGTACTCTGATAACCGTATACGTGTCTGGAGGCCTAAAAGAGACAATTCATCGCCTGCTTGTAGTCGATATCACCATGGGGACCTTACACCTGGTGTGATAGGGCAACCATTGGGTACACGACAAGCACATATCTTGTTCTAAAATACGGCAATTTGAACACAGATCGGTTCTGACAGCTTACGTCCACTGGTTTTGCCCTATCGTCGATGCCAGCCAAACGTCCTCTTCCAACAAAATAATGCAGGGCTGCATGGAACTCGTTCTGATCTGGATTTCTTCGATACACTAGGTATTCGATTGTTTTCCTGGCCTGCATAGTTTCCAGATCTATCACTCATTGAAAAATCTGGTCATGAATTGCCAAGAGACTGGCGTACCACCTCTTTCCACCTTATAATGTTAATGAGATTTGACAGAGACTTGAGTGGCATGGAACAAGTAACACGTTTTTGTCATTGAAGTCATGTTCGACTCCATGTCAAACCCCAAGTAAGGGCCGTTTTAGCTACAGAAGTGGCAGCTGTTTCTACTGAGTTTTGTACCTTAAAAACCTCCAAACTGTTTACAAAT
Organism: Trichonephila clavata; assembly: GCA_019973975.1. Taxonomy (NCBI): domain Eukaryota; kingdom Metazoa; phylum Arthropoda; class Arachnida; order Araneae; family Nephilidae; genus Trichonephila; species Trichonephila clavata. Next base: position 28,294 of record BMAO01028232.1, on the reverse strand, counting down.
TTAATTACTTTGTCTTCATGTCATATATCATTTACGTGTAATAAATATCTATTTTTTGTTGCAATTTCAATGGCCAGTAGCACTTTACCGCGACATTCTGGAAATCTTCATATTTTAGTACTTATAAAAAGAATTTTTGATTAGAAAAACATAAAGTTTTGTTTTCGTGAATTTACAGAGAAGAGTATTTTCTTGAATTTTCTTAGTGCGTCCCAATTTGAAAGTATCGAGCATTTAGATAATTTATCAATAAAAAATAAAGTATAGTTTATTTATTTTTTTTTTTGTAAAATAGAATTTTATATTTTAAAAATTAATATTCTTAATGGGCGGCTTTAATCCGAAAAAACTCAAATAATTACAGGATGCTTAACCACTCTTCTAAAAATAAATTACCACAAAAGTAAAATCTATAGATTTACACCGAATATTTCTCTGTGATTAAAACAGAATTTCAAAAGATTTTTCAATCTTCAATTTGAACCTTTAAAAAATTATTCGAAGTACTAAAATGCAAGATCGCATACATGTTGAAAAATGGCAACCTATTTGCTTTTTAAAAAATGGTTTCTTATATAATTCAGGAAAAAAAATTAACCAGTTCTTGAGATTATTTGATTCAAATCATAGCAATTAAAAATGCACGCATTGAATATATGTTCTGTATATGAAAAATATTTTTTAAAAAGATTGCATAACTCTCAAGAAATGTCCAAAATTATTTTATTATCCTACATTGTCCATTGGAAAGTAATTGAACTAATAAAACTTATCATAAAAATAGTTATAATTCATATTTTTATTTTTGTGAAATCATATCATATAATGCAATATAGTAAGTGATTTTTGGGAATAATTTTATCAGAAAATACACAAATAATATTTTTTTTTCTTCACACGAGTTTAAAATAAGCTCTTTAAATTAAATAAAAAAATGTACTTTTATGGAAATTCGCGATCAAAATATTGGTTATACCCTGAAAAGTCCTTTGATCTTCTAATGTTCTTAGACAGTTTGCACTATTTTTCCTTCACTGTTTAAACTAATTATTTTAGTTATTGAAAAGATAAGTTAGTTTAACGGTCGAATAAAGTTTAAATATTTTTTTTTTTCAATATCCTGAGTACATACCATTTGCAGGAAAATTTTAATAAATAAGAAAACATTTGGAAGTTTTAAGCTTGTTTATTTTATCACGAATAAATTTTCTTGCATTAAGAAATTCAGAACTTAAACATGTGATCTTATCTCAAATTTCATAAATACAATTTTTAAAAAAATCTAATAATGCTTAGAACTGAATTGCATTAGCAAATGAAGTTTTTGCATACAAAACACATCTTTATTTTATTGGCCATGAAGAAATATCTTAAGAATTTTTGTTTCACCTAAACATGTTTTTATCTCAAAACTGTTTTGAGTCATAATTTATTCAAGTCTCTTTGAACTAACAAATACTCTGGAATTTAAGGCAATATGATACCATCTTCACAATTTTTTTGTTTTATTATTTGATATTTGGTTTTAATTGTATTTCATAAAAGTTAAAATTTAATAATAATTCATTACCAAAAATTTTTAATTTGTTGTTAAATGTTTGTAAAATTCAAGTTTTTTTTAGCTTTTTTAAGCATTTTTTAAATTTCTAAGGCTTTTATTAAATATGTCTCTTTACTTTCAAAACTTTTTTCCAACGTACCTTAAAATATACTACATAAACTGTGCATGGGTTTTTTTCTGCTGATGCTCTTTAATTTTTTATTAATTTTTTTATAAACTTCCAAAAATTCCCCAAAAAACATTAATTTTGATTTTGAAATTTTTTAGAAAAAGTACTAAACATGTTAGAGCTAATTCCATACACCGTTTTACAAAACATACATTTCAGAACATGTATAAAAAATTTCAAACACATACTTCAATTATCAAAAAAGCCTTAGGGTTTTTAATAACAGTATATGTGGAAAAATTCAACATGGAGAAATATGAGTTTGAAGTTAACAATCCATGAACAGCATGATATAATTTTCATCGAATAGTCTGAAACTTTTATGAAATGTTAATTAGCTTATTTAAAACTACTTACCATCAAAAATTGAACAAATGTATAACCAATAAACAGTATACTGCCATAATGAATATATAGAAAAAACGAAGAAAAGATCAATATTTCATAAAACTTTATCTTAATATTTAAATAAAAAAGTAAATGCACACACTTCAGAGCTAATTCCATGCTCAGAGCTAAATCACGGCATGTACAAAAGATGTCTATGCCTTTTTTTTATTTCCCTGATTTTAAAAGCCTTCGCATGTTAAATATTGTACACGAATAAAAGCAAACTCACCTAATAATTTATAGGTAAAACACATCAAAATCTAAGAACTGTATATGTGCATTTCTTTAAATAAATATCTTTTAATATTTTAATAATAAAAATGTTGAATCTAGTAAACATGGGATATATGTATATATATATATATTTATATATATATATATATATCACCAAAACAAATATATAAAAAGGGAGAGTTTTTCTATTCTTGCGAATTAGATTTTTAATTATCTGAGTTATCAAAATGAGATTTAGTATTTTATGCTTTGGGAGAATCCGTTTTGAAGTTTTAATTTCATTCATAATAATATCATAAAAAGCACGCACAACTTTTAAATATTGACCAAATCCATTTGATCTTCCAGTAAATAATTCACAAACTAGAATTTTTGCATGAATTGCACAATTTTTTCTTAAAATGATGTATTACTGTATATATAATGTCAATATCATTGATGCGCATTAGAAAAATAATTAATTCATTTTTATTAGGCTCTTTTCTAGGAGATAATCTGAAATGTAGGTGTGGTAGTTGCTGTTTAGCATCAAACATTGCTACATTACTTAATGCAAAATGCAGGTAAAGCTTTGAAATTTTTCAGGCATATTTATCAAGATTCGGTGTATCAAATAAGCTAATAAAATTTTTTTCGACAGTTTAATGATTTTTAGGGTACCATATCACCTTAAATTTGCTATATATATAAGTAATCTCTCTCCGTAAAAGAATATCGAAATCATTATTATCTTTAAAAAGTTCTTCTAAGAATACATACTAATATATTCTTACATATTAATGCATTATCAGCAGTTAAATAAATGCAAAAACAAGAGATAATCTTGAGATTTATAGTTTAAAAAAGAAATTACAAATAAAATGTATAATTAAATTGTAACATTTGCTTAAGTTTTCCATCTTATGTAATTTTTAGGCCAGAGAAAAAGTTTATATTTTTAAAAGCATTAATTTATATACATTTTAAAATAATTAGAAGAGCACGCAAAAACGTGGTGAAACAACTGCGCGAGTCATGCATAGTCATAAAACGGAGAATACAGGTGTAACAAAACACAATATAGACAAAAGAAGCACACAAAAAAATACATGGGAACTTTTAATTCTTTGGAATGGTATAAAATGCATAAAATAATACTTCGGGCAACAGTTGGGTTATATGTAAATTACAAATAAACTGATTTTTTGGAAATACTACTGAATGTTCAACATGGTGTATGCCCTATCAAAATCCTTAGACTTTCACACATCTGTTTTAAATTGATGCGATGACGTTATCGATGACAATTTGTAGAATACTGTTTCCCTCTTGACGAAGTTCACTCATCCTGTTTTCGAAATAATCATAGAGAGAGTCTTGCAGCAACGTATCATCCGAGTCTGTCCCAATTACACTCGATTAAATTAAGATCAGGAAAGCATGCTACCCACTTAACTTCCGTATTTTTCCATCTTCAAGAAAGTTATCTGCTAGATTAGCTGCATAATGTCTGAGTCTGGCAGTATCCTGCATTTAAAGAAATAACTCTCCAATGGCTGTTGGACCTCAAAATCTTCTCTGGTTGTTTTTCAGCCGTAAAAATTGCCCTTCTGAATGATATACAAATCAGTACGCTCCCTTATGTGGATTACAGCTCATGCCATCTAACCACCTCATGTGAAATGTGATCTTCCCTGAACGAATATAGGGTTATTTCAAGCGCTCCTTTCTCGTCGTACCAAACCATGCCTGGTTTCTCACTCAAAACTCTAATTGGGACTCGTCTGTAAATAGTACTCAACTACAATCATTTGGCATCCAATCTCGATGTTGAGAAGCTCACTTTCTTCATACCGCACAGGGATTTGCTGTCAACGGAATGCACCTCATTAATCTACATGCATACAGAACATCCGTATGAAGCCTATTTCGGATTGTTTGGCTTGAGACCCTTCATCCTATTGCCAAAAGAAATCGGCTTTGTATCTGTGTAACCCTTGCTGTTCTCTCTCAACGAGCTCTTAGCAGGGTATTACGGTCCTTATTTGCTGATGTAGAAAGTGGTCATTTCTTTCCTGGTAGACGTCTAACATGGTCTCTTTCATGAAATCGATTCTACATTCCTGCCACTCCAACAGAGTCTTCCGCTGTACTTCTTTGCATTTGACCGAATCCCAGTCTCCTGATAATACACTAGGCCGTGGATTCTCGTATAACACGTTTTCGTGATATTTTCCAGTCATCTTTTCTCAAAACAACAGCCAAAAAGGTGAATTTCACTCCCGAGACAACGAAGAACAATTGCTTCTACAAAATCACGATTTCAGCACTATCCTTTTTCTGGTTTTGAACATTGATTTGCATATGAAGTTTTCTTCCGTTTTTTCTAATGTGATTTAGATTACGGATGTCTCGTTTTACATTAGTTATCAGAAGAAATATTTTTATAATTTCGTTAAATCCATGGGCTCTCCTAATTTTTTGAGTGATGTAGAAACTGGCTAAACAATGGGAATTTTCTAAGGTTTCCCTACTTCACATGATATGATTAACATTTAAAAATAATAAAAGTTAAATGGAAAGATGTATTAAGTTACGGAATTTCAATTATTCACTGTTATTTTAACGTCTAGACGTAAACAAATCTCGATGATAAAATAAAAGTTCTCATCTAACTATTAAATGGTATTTTAAGAGTATTCCACAAAATCATCTTTTCTTCTTAAATTAAAGTGTATTTGTTTTCATGTGAATTTGATTTTAATTTCATTTAATAAAAGTTCTCTAACCTACAAAAGCAAGAATATATACACCTATTTACAAATTAATTTAATAGAATAAAGCTTTCACGATTTTAAGTAATTGAAACAAAGGAAAAAACCAATTTAAAGATAATTTGATTCAGTTTCATGGATAAAATTAAAAGAAGAGTACGTCAAGATTTCTTTTTTCCTTAGCGTATAAATTTATACAACACTGATTAAAAATATCCTTTTGCATAACCCTCAATGTTAGTTGTTATTTGTAAGCATGGTGCTTAATTTTCGATAAAAGTTTAATTGTTTATTACAAAGTTGGTATATAAAAAGATCGTGAATTCGATGTAGAATTTTGTAATTAAGATTTTTAAACAGTTTTAATTCAGCATTATAAAAAGATATTTCTAAACATTCATAACAGGTGAATCGATTTCCCTCTTTTTTTAAAAATTGATTGTCTTTGCTACACAAAACTTAGATAAAGCAAAAAGCCACCCTACTTTTCATGCGTTCCATACATTTTTTATCAATTAACTTTTTTATGCGACAATATACATGAAAGTAACATGCAAAGAAATTCATGAAGCTTTTTTTATCATAAACAAACTTGTTTTTTTTTTATTTTTCATCCGTACCTAAATACTTTTGAGCAAGTTTTATCATTTTTAAACTTTTTCTTGTTAAATTTAAAAATTGATTGATTCATTTTTGTAGGTTTATTTTTATCCATGCTAATCACTATGTACTTTCAATCATTTTTGTGTACTATGTTACGAATTATCATTATATGGCAATATGGAATCAATATTTTTCAGCATAATATTCATTTGCTGTCTTATAAACATTCCAAGATTTCCATTAAGAAAATTGAGCTTCCCATTCAAAACTTTCTTACACCTTCTATGGAAATTATGAATATCATTGATAACTCATGATTGCCTTGAAAATTTGCACTGGTATTTTAAATATATAAAGGAAGAGTCTTAGTTTTAAGAATATATGTGTTTTATATATTTGATAAAAATATCCTAGAAATATAAAGTACTCTTAAATTTAAATTTGAAATAATTATTGTTAAAGAATATTTTCTTATAAAATTTGAAAATAAATGTTAAAGTTATATTAGGTCTATTGGGATGTCTGTACTTTCTTAGAATAAAACAAAATAAAAAAAAACATTTAACGCCTTGAATAAATTTTATTAATAATTCATATAATTCTCATCATTACTTATGAGTTTTTGTCTGCGTGATCGCAATTTGAATACCCATTTTCAAAAAATGGATTATCACCAGTAGCAGAAAAGGAAACCATTCCTTATCTGATATATTCGTTTTGGAATTTTTTTTTGAAAAAAACAAATTTTCAAAGTAAGGGACAATAATCGGGGAGAACCGATTTCGGAGAGAATTTCCTCTGCTAGCGCTGCGAGTTTCTGACGAGTCTTCCCGGCAGCACGGGGATTGGCAATATCATGAAGCAGGGTTGAACCTCTCTGGTCTATTTTCATGTTTTCTAATTACCCAATAGTTTGCAGTACATCTGAATTTAGCTTTCCATTTGATTTCAAAACTTTAAAATGTATTGGTCCTTGAATGTCCCACCATATAAACACCACATTCTCATACTAAAGCTCAACTGTGGATTAAAAGTGATAAAGCAGGCTTTCTGGTTTTACAATATGCCCTTTACCTTATGATGTTTTCGTAAATTATCCACTTGTCCTTCCCAGTTATCACTCGTTCCAAGTAGTGTTCAATTTTATTCCGTGCGCGCATACATATGCGCTTGATATGCACACGCATACATATGCGTATCAATCAATTTCTTCTAATTTAACTTATGTGACGCCCACCTTAAATAATTCCCCACCAATTTTGATTTTAAAATATGGGCCCGAATGGCTTTTGCAGGCAAAAGAAAAAGGCATAACACAGCCACTCCTGCACTGGCAATAATATATTTCTCTTCCAAAACAGCTTAAATCACACCCTTCATTTTATTCGAGATTTGAGGATCTACTGAATAAGTACAACACAAAGATGAATGTTCGCTGACGGCTTATTTGCCTTAGAAAGAGTTTTCCTTCCACCCTCAGTCCTCCAACATTAAATATACCAATTAATTTTCCAGAGAAAAAACTGATACCCTTCTTGCAGCACTTTGTGCCTACTCTCTTAAAACCTTTATTACTTAATACCCAGTAGATATAGGGCTCCACATTTGTATTGATGACTCTTCCAAGGATAACGGCTCATATAGGGCTGGCTTCTAATATGAAAACCTTTTAAAAGGCCCTTTCGCAAAAGGCTTAGGCGCTACATATTTTGATGCAGAGATAGAGGCTTTGAGACAAGCAACATGCATTCTGACCAATTTAACTACATCTTATAGACGAACTGTTTTCCTTATTTATTCCCAGTCTGCGATTCTCACTCTCTGCTACTTAAGTGGCTCAATAGGGGCGTAAAAGATGAAGCAAAAAATTTATGAACTCTAGTGTGCTGATTGGATTATTGTCTTTCTACGGATTCTTAGCAATTGCAGCATCCTTGGCAATAAAAGGGTTGACTCACTGGTAAAGCATGACCCCACAACCTTCTTGTGACTTGCCGTGCAGGCAGTCTTTCTAACTACATCTATATCTGAGGGAAAATTCATTCGAAGTGCTCAAGATAATCATGCTAAGGGAAGGATCTGGGAGACTTTGCTCTGTAATCCAGTCTCGATGAATTTTCACGCACAAAGTTATAGAACTCTGACAGCACATGGTTATCTTCAGGGCACTTACGCTGAATTTATGTCAAAAACATCCTGGCCGCATTCTGTGTTTTAAAGTAGAGGTTATAAATTTTAATCATCTGACAGTTTGTGCTTCCTGAACGAGAGCAAACTTTAGTTTTGATCTTCTATCTTCTGACCACTTTTCTGAAAAACCTACTTTGCACTGGACCACTCTCAAGGAAATGGCCTACACGGACTTTTCCTAGATGTAATGTAAAAAAAGGTTTCTTGAGCTGGATAAAATCTTTCTGCAATGTCCAATGTTGTCAAAAAAAAAGATTTTTCTCAAACTTGATCTTGATAATATCGTCGTTGATCAAAGATGGTCGCCAAGTCCATAGCTTAATAAAAATGTCCCAAGCACCCCCTTGAAATTTTTTAAACCATCTTCTGCCTGTTTTATAAGAAACTACTCCTACATCACACAAACACTTTCAAGAAATGCTTACATGCTTATGTAGATTTTTTTCTTCTTATGAGCATTATCAGTAGCCAATTGTACACGATAGAATTTCATTTAATACTAACATGAGTCATCTTTATTTTGATTCATTTTCTAGTCACTGTGTATACATTCAGTGATAAAAAGAGAGATCCAAATATGTATTAAATGAATATGGGCATATTTTGTTAATCGGAACGCGCATAACTTTTCGAGGCACCTAATAATATTCTTATAAATTTTTCAATCATTTACTGTTTGTATAAATATTCCGCATAAGAGGCATTATAATAAGAGAGGTACCTATAAAAATAAAAATATTGTCAGCATTTTTAACAGAAACTATGTATTTTAAAAAAATGAAAACATCTCTCAATGTTTAGTTTAGGATATCCCAAAAATTCTAAAATTCTCATATAAATTATGTACTTCAAATTTTTAAAAGAATTCCGAACCTTACTTCAGATTCTGAAGTTTAACATTTAATTCTGAGGTACATTTTGGGAAATTACATAACATTACAAATGTGGTTAATTGTTTCTGTCCTCCAAGAAGCCTTTTTTACTACGCATTTTTTAAAGTTTGAATGGTTCTTTTCTTATATTTTCTGCTCAATGGCTTTTAATATTTTTACAGTAGTTTAAAAGATTAATACCCATTTAATTTTCCCTAATTTTTTATCTTTAAATGGTCAATTTCTGGATCCATTAATAAAGAAACTTATAATTTATCTAATTATACATTAAGTAAATGATAAGTAAAAGACTGTTTTCTCTGACAATTTATGAATGTTTTTTTTTGCGGGTGTGTATCTTAGTATAGGAATCAATATTGAAACAAACAAAAGAAAACTCTTGAGAGTAATGGAAAAAAAATATTCAAACATATAAAAGCATGTTTACTCAATGACAACAAAAATGATAAATGTATTTAATTATTGCATTTCTTTACGGTCAAAATAATAGGCTAGGGAAAAACTAATTTTTCTTTTGGGGGCTTAAATGCATTAAATATTTTGGGCGGTAAAATATATTGCTCTCAAGTCTTTTACAGATTTTAAAACATATTTCCTGCGAAGTCCTTCTGCATTTTTTTATTATAACTTTCTTTAAACATTTTCACAATGTCATAAAATTGCGATTTGAAATATATATATATTTCTTCATGAGATTCATAAAACTTTCTACACGTAAGAAACAGAAAGTATTGATTATCATTCCTCATGTAAATGCATATAAGCATCAGTGGACAAAACTTAAGTAACTATTAGAATAGATTAGAAAAAATGCATGCTTGTCATTATTCTTCTATTAATTTATACAATAAAAGGGAAAATACATGCACTTAAGGGGGAAAAAACGTTTTCTTAAAAAAATTTCTATTTTTTAAGCAATAAAAATTAATTATTTAACAACTCATTTATTGAAAAACTACTAATCAAAATTATGATAAAAATTACAATTATGTTTTATTTCAATTTTGAGTATAGTTATTTCCATAAGAATATGTTCATTTATGGCAAACAATTAATGTATGTACCCTAAAGCTCCGTATTTTTTAAATATATTTTCAGAGATATTTATATAAGAACCTAAAAAAACCATTTTTCAAATTTAGGAGTCAATTTTAAAAAAATGTTCTCTGAATTAATATTACAATCAAAAGTATTTTTACTTTCAAGTTAAGAAATTAAATGTTAATGTATTAACACGTAACACAAAGAAACGTTTTAATACAAATATTTCCCGAAACTAGTGATAATTAAGTACATTTATACTTGTAAAATAAAACGTTAAAATAATAATAATAATTGAGGCAAACGCAATAAAATAATCTTTATCTTTATCTTTATCTTACACAATGGCTGATGAGCCTTAAATCATAAAAAAAAATTGTTTTAATTAATTTAATTATAATTTTTTTTGCTTTTTAAACACATTATGAAGATTCTCCAATTTTTGATCTATCTGTACAAATGCAGGAAGCTAAATAAATAGTTCCGAAGTATAGTCCGCTAATTTGCCCTAAGAAGCGTTCCTTAAGTCATTATATCCTATTTTTTTCATTCAGCCAAGATCGTGTCAAAAAACAAAAACGTACTTTTTTATCTCTTTAATTGAAGTCTATCTCTGATATAGAGTATTTCTTGCAATGGATTCCAATCTTTCGAGTGCCTAGACGTAAAAATTACTGAACAGTATTATAAAGAAAGGCTGCTCTTCCCTGCATTTTTTTTAAAGTCGACTATTATGGGATGTGCAACCCGTGCTGGAAAATATATGGCTTGAAATAATCTAAGGATCATAAAAACTCCAAAGGAAACATGGATCTATTTTGCTTACACATTCGTAATTTTCTTTTTGATTTTTTTTAAATCTCAAAACCATTGGCTTTTACTTATGGAACCTCAAAATTTCTTTAAACTTAGTGTTAAGATTATTTGTCTGGTCTGAAGGATGCTGCTGCTGGACTTATTGCGTGTTATTTAAATTTTGAACTGCTCGTGGAAGCCATATTATAGCTTAACATATTGCCCGTTATAAATGGAGAATTTTACGTCAATGAAAAGACTATTATATTCAAAACGTTACTCAACAACCTACACGATAACGTTTGAGCGTATGAGTGATGGTAAAGGTTTATATGTTTACGTTAAAGTGTGAAATCCGTTATTTCATAGAATAACTAGGTGTTTCATGAAATAGCCAGACAAGTCAGTTGAAGTACATAAAATTATTGAATTCTACGATTTAACTAGGTATTCTACAGAATAATGATTACTTGATCTTTAAAGTATGAAATACAGCACTAGAAAGTTCTTTGAACCGGTTCTTGCTGCTTTGGGAAGGACTTTTTGGATTAGAAACTAGAGGTGGTCGAATAAAACAATTTTACTCTATATATCAGCTCAGTATATATGCCAGTGAGAATTAATTTCCATTAAAGCAGTTCCAAATTTTGAGTTTCTATATATTCTATATCTTTGAGCTGTTGCTTCGAACTGTAGCAATAGCTAAAAGTTGGACAAGGATTTAAAATATACTCGTGTAAAAAAAATGTGTAATAGTAAAATGTGTGCTTGTTAAAAACATTATAAGCAGTGCAATCCAAAGAGTCGTCCCAGCAATTATTGCTCTAATAAAAAATGAAAATTAAAATAAAAAGGTATCTCATAAAATTTAAATTAATAATTAAAAGGTAATGTTAGTTTAAATAATTTAATGTTAATTTAAATTAACATTTTTATTTTGAGAAGTTTACTCTGTAACGAATGGTAATAGAGCGCCCTCTCCTGGCTATGTGGACACTTAACCAGTCAGCCCACCACCTCGGGGAAGAAAGGATGTGCCAATGTCCACCCGCGCAAACCCCTTAGTATTTGTATAGATTTGTCCTGTTTTTTATGTATTTGTAACTGTGCTCAATTAGAATGTGCCAGCAATTAAAATTATTTGAGCTAGACGCCGGAGTTATTTTTGAGTATCGGTTATAAAAATGACGCCCAAATTACGGCTCGAATAGCTATTTAATTTTAATCGGACTACTGGTCCTACAAAATTATCTTCAATATCCTGAACACCTAGTTCATATAGAATTTTAAAGTATAGATTCGGAAATTGTAGCTACCGGCTACGAAGAAATTTTCGGATTACTAGAAAATTTATATTTCCTACCGGGAAATTAGAAACTTGGGATTGCATTCGTCTTCATGGAGCATCGGCTAAGTTTCTTTTCTTTTGTTTTGTTTTCTGATTCATTTTGATCTTTTATTGAATTTTACTGATGTTTTTATATATTTTATCGTATAAATATATAATAACCATGATTTATTAGTCTATTTCATTTGAGTAATTCTTTTCCCTAGTAAGGAAACTCTTTTACTTTTGTTCATTTCCTGTGATTTATGACTATTAGTTTACTTGTTTGGGGAACATCTTACCCCCACTTCTGACCTTGAATTTTCACTGCTTGTTGAATTATCAAGACGTTTTGTTACTAAGGTCACCCCCCCCCCGATTTTCTGTCTCTCACCCCTTGCCTGGTGAAAATCAGACGTTCTTTTTTTCCCCCTCCTGTTCCTTTTACTTGGAACTCAAAACACATCACTGGCTGTTTTTCGGTTGACTCATTGATATTTCCTATTTAGTATTATAATTACATGTGTTTTTTTATTGAATTTTAGTGTTATGAAATTGTGTTTTATTTCTAACTATACTGAAGAATAAATATATTTTGATCTTATATAAAATATATGTGAATTTAAATGAAAGAAATTATTTTTTTGTTGTTAACAAAAAGTATGGTAGAAAAGTATTTTTATTTTTATTTAAAAAATTCATTCATAGGTTTTGTTTTGACTTTGAATTTCATCAGAATTTTTTTTATATGTGAATTATTTTTATCTTCAAAGCTAAATTGTTGCATCAGTCAAATATCTACAATATTTTAAACAGTATTTTTATTCCTTCAAAAGACTAGTTTATATGTTGTTTTGGTCAAGTGCATCAGAATTTCTGTTTATTTGAATTTTCATTTTGTTTTCGAAGTTTAGATTTTCTATATCCTGTCAAACATCTATAATAATATATTTTTAATAGTAGTGTGTTCGAATATCCAATTCTTATTATTTTAGTGATTAGTTGATGCTCAATTATCTATGTTAACTATTTTAAAGCTAAATTAACTGCATTTAATTTGTGGCTGTCATATTTTATAATTGACCCTTTTTTGTTCTCAAAAATTAAAAACAATGGCGTATCTTGCTGAATCGCGCAAAGAGGACTTAAAAACACTAGCTGCAGAATTGGGCCTCGAAGTAGGAGAAATAATGAGAATAATAGATTTTAAAAATTTAATCATTACTTCGAAAAAGACTATGATGAACAGTTTACTATAAAACTCTTCTAGAAACAATTATCAACACAAGGGTTCAGGCAGAACGCGAGGAAAAGGAGCAAAATGAATACAATTGAAAACAAGACGGAATGATTTTAGAACTAGAACGCATGAAGTTAAGTATGACTGCTACTTCTGCAACTAACACTAGTTCTGCTTATGCAGAGAAAATAAATATCCAGCACCTGATACCCAGATTTGTGGAAACTTCAGACATTTCCACCTATCTAAAAATATTTGAAAGGCACTGTGAGCAAGTTAACATAGGGGAAGTCGATTATGTAACACACCTTCTACCAGTGTTACCTATTGATATTTCCAATATTATCTTGCGGGAACCTAAGGAGAAATTAGAAAATTACCAGCACATTAAGCAAGTGCTGCAAGTTGAATGTTGAATCGTTTCGAATTAAAATCAGTACTCATCAAAAACAACCCGAAGCTCTATGGAAGGACTTCGCGTGCGGGCTAAACAATTACCTAGAAGAATAGCTACATAGCCTAGAAGTGAAAGACTTTAACTCCCTTAAGGATTTGGTTTTTACCGATCAGCTTATGAGAAGCGTTTCGAGGGACGTTAAGGAACACTTCGTATATATCTGGGGAGATATTAAAAGTTCATCTGAGCTAGTACAAAAATTAGACGATTATGAAATTGCTCGAGGTAAGGCATTGAACCATAAAGTTTTACAAGACGTAAGAAGAACTTCTTTCCCCTTAAAAACAAATAAAAAAAGCAGTATAAGAACGGGGGATAAAGCAAAGGTAGCACCAATAAAACCATTTGTAGGGCATTCGCAATTTGAAAGCCGAACTCCTCGGTCCTGCTATGGATGTGGAAAGCCCGGTTACATCAAGTCAAAATGTTCTGACTGCAATCCTTCAAAGGGTGATCCAGTTCACTTAGGAATTCTGCAAGTTAACAGTCTCTCTCCTTCCAACAAAAATGCTGTACTCAGGATCAGCATAAATGTGGAGTTTCAGGAACTGCATTTGCTGACAGTGGTGCAAGTCATTCGATTGCAGGAGAAACTCTCTCTCTCTCTTTACAGTATCCTTCTGCAACAAGGAGCAGCTTTTGAGAAGACAGCATTATCTCTATCCTTTGCTGATGGAATCGTTACTCAGAAAGAAGTTCTACGTACATTTCAAACTGTCCATCTGGAAGGCAGAAAGTTTAAAACCACCCTTTATTATTTTTCCTGATGCCAAAAACAACCCCACTCTACTTGGTGTTGACTTTCTCGAAAATGCTGGAATAGTACTAAATTTCAGAAAGAAATGTTGGACTTTTTGTGACGATTACTGAAAATCGAACAGTTTTGTAACGCCTTATCAGAGTACATCTATTATTGTACTTCCTGCGGCGATAAATAACTGTCAATTACGGGACGATGAAGGACAAGAACTCCCTGGTTCTCAGCGTATGGAACTAGATAGCTTGCTTGAAAATCATCACTCTATCTTCGAAGTAGGGTGAGAAGCTACTCCATTTATCGAACATAGCATCAACACTGAAAACAACCCATCAATTCCAGTGCCTCCCTACCGGATGAATCCAGCCAGGAAGGAGCTGTTGAAAAAAGAGCTAGATTCTCTGCTGCAAAAAGGTATCGTAGTAGAATGTGAATCTCCGTACGCCTCTCCCGTTGTTTTGATTCCAAAATCAAATGGCAGCATGCGTCTCTGTAAAGACTACAGGAAGCTAAACGCTCAAACGTCCCAGATAGTTATCCTTTGCCTCGGATGGATGACTTGCTTAACGAAGCTAAGCCAACACCTTATATGTCGACTATTGACTTGCGTTCAGCATACCACAAAGTAAAAGTGGTGGCAGAGGATCAAGACAAAACAGCTTTCACGTGCCCTTTTGGTATTTATAAGTTCACTCGCATTTCATTTGGATTACTAAATGCACCTGCAACCTTCCAAAATTTGATAGACAAGTTCTGTTCAGGATTAAACAATGTGCTAGCACTGTCATATCTAGATGACATCATAATATTGTCTCCAACCCTTCCAGAAACATCTTTCTGTTCTAGAGCAAGTTTTTAAATGTCTTTCATTATTTAAAATAAATGCAAATAGAGAGAAGTGCAACTTCTGTTGTAAAAGGTGAAATACTTAGGACATTACATTACTAAGGAAGGCATCTCAGTTGATCCACAAAAGACAGCTACTATCGCAGATATGACGTCCCCAACCTCTGTTAAACAAGTGCCAAGCATTGTACAAACCTGTTCCTGGTATCGGCGATACATTCAAAACTTTTCTCAAATTGCAAAACCACTAACAGATTTAACGAAGAAAAATGCAATGTGGAAGTGGGGCTCTGATCAAGAAGAAGCTTTCAGAGAGCTAAAATCAAAACTAGCTTCTCCTCCTGTCTTTAAACCAGCTGACGTTACCAAGCCATTTGTCATCCGAACAGATGCCATTAGCGTTGCCCTCGGAGCAGTTTTACTCCATGGAGAAAAGGATGAGGAACACCCAATATAATACGCAAGCCGACTACTTTCGTCCTCGGAGCGAAATTATTCTACCACAGAAAGAGAAGCTCTTGCAGTTGTGTGGGCCCTTGAGAAATTTAGAGGTTACGTTGAAGGCCAACCTATTAGACTCTCCTCTGACCACCAGCCTTTAAAATGGTTATTATCTTTGAAATATCCCATCGGAAGACTTACAAGATGGGCACTGAGATCCAATCTTATAATCTAACTATCGACTATATTCCCGGAAAATCAAACTTTATTGCAGACTTATTGTCTAGACCCACGTCAAACAAGAGAAAGCAGACTGTGACATGCTTGCTGTTTTTGTCGATTTTCCCACACGCTCACCTATAGAAGTTTGTCAAGAACAATTGAAGGATGACGAGCTGTGAAGAAAATAATTGAATTTTTCGGAAACAATGAAAAAGGTGTGAATTTTGCCAACTGGTCAGAAAGAGGATACCTCATGAATCAAAGAATTTTATTCCGTTACTCACCTACTTTTGAAAGTGAAAAGGCCTTGTTAGTTGTGCCAATTCACGAAAGACAAGAGCTTTTGAAAATTCACCATGATGCACCAAACGCAGGTCATTATGGAGCAGATGGAACGTTTGATAGAATCTCCAAACGGTATTATTGGACAGGTATGCGTTCTTACATCACTGATCAGGTAAAGAATTGCACAGAATGCACAATCGCTATAAACCATCCAACCAAAAGCCTACCGGATTCTTACATACACCTATGTATTCTCAACGTTTCGAGACAATTTCCATTGATCTGTTTGGACCTTTACCTGAAAGTCCATCTGGAAAGAAGTGAATATTTATTGTTGAAGACTGTTGCACAAGATGGGTTAAACTTTTTGCCC
The DNA here is from genome assembly GCA_019973975.1 of Trichonephila clavata. NCBI lineage: Eukaryota > Metazoa > Arthropoda > Arachnida > Araneae > Nephilidae > Trichonephila > Trichonephila clavata. Next base: position 11,717 of record BMAO01028232.1, on the reverse strand, counting down.
TCACTCAAGCCACTGCTAGAGAATGTGCCACAACTCTAATGGAAGAAGTTATATTACGATACGGCTTACCCAGAAGATTAATTAGCAACCATGGTTCTCAGTTTTTGGGTGCCGTAATGCAACAACTTTGTTTCATACTGAACATTGATCAAAACATTATTCCTGTTTATCATCCTCAAGCAAATCCTGTTGAAAGGAAACACAGTGACCTAAAACCAAAAATTGCCAACTTAGTTCAAAATCGACATTATGAATGGGAAGATAAGTTGCCGTCTATTCGTTTCGCTCAGAACAGTGCGAAGTGTGATACCACCGGTAAAACTGCTGCTTACCTGCAGTTTGGACGAGAAATGAGAACTATAGATGATGTGACCAACGACTTTCGAGCCATCATTGAAAATGAAAATTTCGTCCCAGAGATTACCCCATATTTGAAAAGATTGGCAAGAACTTCTTCTGAAATCCGTGAAAGAATTGAAGAGAAACAAGATCGGCGAAAGGCCTTTTATGATAAAAGACATCGTCCTGGTCCCTTGTATCATCCAGGTGATAAGGAATGGGTAGCCCTTAACCCCCTTAACAATGCTGCCAAGAAGAAAACAGCTAAATTCATGCCTAAAAGAGATGAACCTTATATTATTGTGACTCAACGCTCTCCGACGCCTTATGAAGTGGCAAATCCAAACAACCCACATGAGGTTCTTGGACCTTATCATTCATATGCTTTACGTCCATTCTTAGACAATGAAGCCACTCCAGTGATGCCTCTCAGAAAAGGGGAAGTCCCATGAAAGACTACTCTGCTGGTTACTCATCGAGGACGATACCTAGGAACCAGAGAATAACCAGAGTGTAACGAATGATAATAGAGCGCCCTCTCCTGGCCATGTGGACACTTAACCAGTCAGCCCACCACCTCGGGGAAGAAAGGATGTGCCAATGTCCACCCACGCATACCCCTTAGTATTTGTATAGATTTTTCCTGTTTTTTATGTATTTGTAACTGTGCTCAATTAGAATGTGCCACCAATTAAAATTATTTGAGTTAGCTGCCGGATTTATTTATGAGTATCGGTTATAACACGATGTTATTATGAAGCAGCAGTTTTTCCTCCCACCATGTGTTTTTGTTGATAATACTTAAATTTAATCTATTTTTGCAAAAAAAATCTTTTTTCTCCTTTTTGTTCAACTAACGTTAGAGATATAAGCATTAATAAATTATATCATTTGTTTTCAATCATTACTTATCAATTATTCATCCACGACATGAATAAAATATAATTTTCGAGAGATTTCAGCTATTTATGGTCAATTCATTTATGAAATGCCTTTGAAATAGTTTATTTTTTACTTTATTAGTATATCCGTAGTTTCCTATAGAATACCCAGTTATTTCATAGAATAAATAGGGAAAGTATGCAATTTTTTCTATTTTATACTTTAACTGACTTGTCTAATTATTTAATGAAATACCTAGTTATTCTATGAAATAATTGAATTATATGTGCTTTAACGGTAACATAAATAATTCATTCTCAAACTGAATTCCAAAAAAATAGTATTTCGGCTAGAAATATTAAATTTGGTTCTTCGATTTCAAATTCAAAAAAGAATTTTAAACAATAATGGAGATGTTTTTTATTATGATGTTTAAGATGTTTTTAATTCTCTTTTAAGATGTTTTTTATTCTCTTGACAAACTTAATACACTCATGTCCATAAATTAAGGATAATGAAGTTCAGGCAAAGAAAGAGACAGAAGCAAAACAAATTTGACTTATTTGTAAAGTCTATTGATTAAACAAAAGGTAAAGAGCAAAAAAGATGATATATGCTTGACATAGTTAATAAAAATTGTGATTTTTACTTCCTGGAGCAAATTTCAGAAAAAAAACCTATTTACAAAAAACAGTATAACATCGTTAGTATGATGGTTAATACGGAGTATGTCTCCCGGACGATGCAATACAGGCCTTACAACGCCTACGCATGCTGAGTATCAAATTATCAATCTGTTCTTGGGGAATATTACACCACTCATCAAGCAATGCCCTCCGATGTTCTGGTAGACAGGTAGGAGGGGGTTGATAAGCTGCAATTTGTCGGCCAAGCATATCCCACACATGCTCTATTGGATTCAAGTCTGGTGAGTATGCTGGTCAATCCATACGGGTGATATCCTCCAATTGAAGGCATTCATCTACAATGTTTGCACGGTGAGGACGGGCGTTGTCATCCATAAACAGAAATTCAGCACCCATGGAACCCCGAAACAAACGTACATGTTATTCCAGAATGACATCCCGATAGATGTGGCCTGTCATCGTTACACCTGAACATGCAGGTCAGTTCTGGAACTAAGAATAATTCCTCCCCAACGAGCCATCCTGCACCACCGTAACGGTGTCGTTCAATGGTGTTCCCTTGGTGGTAACGGGTACCTGGCGCTCTGCATATAAAAGTCCGGTGGGACTCAGACTGCAAACTAAACCTGGACTCGTCGGAAAATATCACACAAGACCACTGTTGCGGTGTCCACACTGCATGCTCTCTACTCCAGGTTAATCGCAGGCGACAGTGAGTTGTGGTAAGGGGAACACATCTGACAGGCCTACGAGCATACAGACCAATGTGCCCTAAGCGTCTGTACACGGTCTGCCTTGAAACTGTCGTACTGGTAGCTGCAGAGAGCTGACGAGATAGGTCTGATGCTGTGCTCCGTCTGTTTCTTTTGGCAGTAACTGCCAAATGCCGGTTCTCATTCGGCGTTGTAACTCGATGGCGACCTGTGCTGTAACATCTACTCACATTACCATCATCTTGGAATCGTTGCCAAAGCCTGGAGATGACACTCTAGGCGATTCCAAGTTCCTCGGTTACTTCGAGCTGGGTACGTCCACATTCCAGTCGTCCGATAGTTCTACCACGTAAAAATCATCCAAATGCTTCCTTTGTGCCATAACTATGCGGTTATTGCACTGAAAGGCTTTTTAAAGCGCTTGTGAAGAATTTTATTTCTTTGCCACTATTCCTTATATACCCCTCTCTTACACTCTCGTCATTGTGACGTACTATCCGCGCCATCTGTGGTTTCCTGTAATTTGCATATTCTTCTTCAAGATGTGTGTGATAATTCTACAGGTGAAATTTTTATTTTAGAGTTCAATTTCTGTGTGATTCTGAATTATCCTTAATTTATGGACATGAGTGTACATCAAGCCTTTCTGATGAAGGATTTATAAACTTTAAAACCTGTAATTTTTCTGTTGGCATAATTTAATTTGATGAAGTTTATTGTAGAGATATACTTGTAATGGTTCTCTCTCTGAGCTCCTTTTACTAAAAGTACTTTTAGGGAACTTCTGGTCTTTAAAAATTATTTTACTATAAAACTCTTCTACGAAGAAGAAGACATGATTATGTTAATTAAGACTACTATATATAATCTAGATTATCCGTTAAAGAGAGAGATAAGAGAGAGAGAGAGGTAGGAGAGAGATTGGATAGACTGCTATCAAAGCAGAGATTAATCTAATTGAATGTAAATCGCGGATATTTAATATTTGATAATTGAATTACTTAAGATTGCGAATTGCCACTGGGATTAAATCCAGATTAAATTGCTAGGAAGTCAAAGTTATCACCTTGAGTAAGTATGGTTAGTATTAAAGTTTTCGCATATTTTGCTTACGTCGTTTATTGTCTGCATAGTGATTAATTGGGTACACCTCTTACACTAGATCGATTGAATGTGTGTTCTGATTAATATTGCAAATAAATTAGATTGTTTTGTTGAACTATAAAAGTGTTCCTTCCAATACTCCTACACTTTTAGGCGTTCAAGCGAGAATATATTACGTATTGAAAACTGGCTTCTCGACTTTTAAAGCAATATCACATAGAATATAATGCTTGAACTTTGAAATTACTTGAAAAAAATATTCATCTAAATTTCACATTATCTTCCAACTATATAACGAGCATCATTCAAAATTATTATTTTAATGGATTCGAGTCTATAGTAATAAATTTATACACACTATTCGAAAGAAAACTATCATTGCGTATTTTTTTATGGTGCTTTGGTTCAATGAAATAAGTTCTTTTTTTAATTTAAACTTTAACATAGAATTTTATTTCTGGTTTAAAATCATTTCATGTCAATAAGAAATAAGTAAAAAAGCTAGAAGCCATAAAAAAATCTGAGATTTCTTTTGAATTTTATTACACATTTATTTGAACTTCATAAAAACTTTTTTAGAAATAAAAAATAAAAAAATAAATTTCTGAAATATTCTTAATTTCAAAACAGAATCTGGAGAATTCTGTTCAATGACTTGTGTAAGACAGGATTTTAATTAACATTCCTAAATTAAGCGAGTTTTTTTCTTTCCATAAAAAATAATCATCGTTTTTCAATTTTAATTATATTTTAATACATTCAAAAAATATTTCTCTGTCCCATATTAGGTAATGCGTTTTTTAATCAATTTATATATATTTTTTTCCTTTTTTTATTTTAGGTCTATCTGTAGATTTTTTTTTTTTTTTTTTTTTGCATTATTCAGTTCGGTTGTTTTGTTGTGATACGTCTTACTTTTTTCTAACACTAAAAACAACCCGAAAAATAATTTATTTCAAATCAGTTCGTATTTAAATTGCTAGCAAGTAAAAAAAATAATAAATGAGCATCGGTATTGAATAAAAGAATTTTGTATGTAGACAGTTTTTTTTAGCATTTTTAACTTTTTTTCTACCTAAGACTTAAATTGCTTAGATTTATTATATTTTTTATAAGTTCAGAGATTTAAATTGTAGTTTTGATAAGGAGTTCCTAATTTTTAAGATCTTTAACACAATTAAAGTTTTAACACTATTAATTAAATCAAATGGAGGAACCAAGCCAAATTAATTACCTTAACCAAATAAAACTATTTGTTTATATTTTGATTTGTTAATTTCTTATTATCTTACATATATTTTCCTTTCTTAAACAAAACTTTGTCAAATCATTATCAAAATCTCAAAACACGTAACTTAACTATTACTCGTTAATATAAATACTTGCGTCATATCTTTTATGAAAGATAAAAATATTATTACTAATACGTTATATACAAAAATTTTAAGGTTTAATTTTTTTTCTTTATTTTTAAAATACCTAGAGAATTTCATAAGTTCTATCAATTGAAGATTCTGATGCATTTAAAAATATACTTCTGTTAGTAAACAGTAACATTATTCCCCAGAGAACAAAGAACAAATTTATATTTTCTAATGAAAAACAGTTTGTATGCACATACAGTTTCACAATTTCTTAGAAAAATTTTGGTTTTTTTATTCAATTTTGTGTAATATAAGGCATTATTTTTGTAAACGTTGGACGTTATAACTTTTTTCTTTGTTTTTTTTATAATAAAAAACATTTCGTAAATTTTCTGGGTATAATTGTTCGTTATTCCTCTTTCATTGCTTTCTAGTGTATATTGATAGTGGTTTAGTGATGCAAATTGATAGTGGTTTAGTGACAAAATGCAAAATTTCGAAGGTGAAATTTTTGAGCATTTAACAGGAATTTGTCAAATAACTATGCATGCAACAACTTTAACATTTTTTTCTTTTTGATTCAGAAGTAATTCTTAAAATATGAATGAAGCTTTATCTGGAAAAGAAGGTTCATTTTTAAAATTCTTACTATGAAACGGAACGTCTGTAAATATAGGTCAGGAAAATTTTTTATGATTATATGAGGAGTTGATTTTTATATTGCTTATTAAAAATTATTAGAGCATTGCCTTTTATTAAAAAAAAACTAGAAAAAAGCATTAAAACCTTTAGATATTTTTTTTGGATTCTTACACCACTATATCCATGTTTTCGAAAGTAAATAGACCTTTTTTGTTGTTCAACCATTATGAATAACAAAATATTTCCATTTTCTCATGTTAAATAGTTTCTAATACGTGACTGCAAATTGTTTTACTTAGAAACACGTATCTAAGTAAATGATGATTAACAATTGCTTTTGGTTTTTTAAACCATAAAAGTTTGCTTATTGTGTTTATCATTGCTAAAGGTGCTTCTTAAGAAGTACTTCGACAATTTCTTGTATCTTCATTTGATATATTCTTTTTGTATGGAGAAGTAATATTTTACAACTTTTTCCTCTAAGATTAATAATGTTTCTTGCTTTTTCTCTGAAAACCTTTTAAGTAGCGTGTTTAAACAAGTTTAATTTTAATATTGGAATAAGAGCATTTGATCACGGAAAGAGCAAAAATAAATCCTTTGGTACTACACTGATTCACATTTATCATTTCGAAAAAAGTATAAACTAGAAAGTATTGAATGAAAGTTTATTTTAGAAATAGTAGTGTTTCTGAGATTTACAAGTAAAACACTTAAATTTCATTTGATTCCTTTAAGGTGATATGGTACCATCTTTACAATTTATTTATTTTTAATATTTGATATTTGGTTTTAATTGTATTTTCTAAAGGGTCATATTTAATAATAATTCCATACAAAAAAAAATTTAGTTTGTTGCAAAATGTTTGCAAAATTAAAATTTATGAACTCTTCTATAAATTTTTTAAAATTTTTAAGGCTTTTTTAAATATGTCTTTTTTTTTTCAAAACATTTTTACCAAGTACCTTATAATATACTACATACAAATATGCATGGGGTTTTTCTGCTGCTGCTCTTTAATGTTTTATTACTTTTTTATAGTTAAACTTCCGAAAATTCTCAAAAAAACATTAATTTTGATTTTGAAGTTTTTTAGAAAAATTACTTAACATGTTAGAGCTAATTCAATGCACAGTGTTATAAAACATACATTTCAAAACATGTATAAAAAATTTCAAACCCATACTCCAATTATCAAAAACGCTTTAGGGTTTTGAATGATAGTGTGTGTACAAAAATTGAACATGGAGAAATATGAGTTTGAAATTTTCATTCCATGAGTAGCAAGATATAACATTCATCGAATAGTCTGAAAGTTTTATGACATGTTAATTAGCTTATTTAAAACTGCTTGCCCTAAAAATTGCTCAAATGTAGAACAACTAAAAAGTATACTGCCATAATGAATATATAGATGAAAACAAATAAAATATCGATATTTCATAAAACTTTATGTTAATAATTATAAAAGAAAGTAAATACGCACACTTCAGAGCTAATTCCATGCTCAGAGATAATGCACAACATGTACAAAAGATGTTTATGTCTTTATTTTTTAATTCCATGACTTTAAAAGCATTCGCCTGTTAAATATTGCACATTAATGAAAGCAAAATCAAATAGCAATTTATAGGTAAAATATATCAAAATCTGAGAACTGCATATGTGCATTTGTTTATATATCTTAAAATAGTTTAATAAGAAAAGTGTTAAATTGCACACACATGAGATATATTTATCACCAAAAACAAATATATAAAAAGGGGAAAGTTTATCTCCTCTTGCGAATTGGAGTTTTAATTATCTGAGTTATCAAAATGAGATTAAGTATTTGTGCCTTAGGAAAATCCGTTTTGAAGTTTTAATTTCACTCATAATAACATCATAAAAAGTACGCACAACTTTTAAATCTTGACCAAATCCATTTGCTCTTCCATACACAATTCGCAAACTAGAATTTTTGCGTAATTGCACAAATCTTTCCTGAAATGATTTGTTACTGCATATATAATGTCAGTCTCATTTACGCGCGGTAGAAAATAAATAATTCATTTTTTATCAGGCTGTTTTTAGCAGATAATCTTAAATGTGGGGGTGGTAGTTGCTGTACAGCATCAAATATTGCTCCATAACTTGACAAAAAATGCAGGTAAAGTTTTGAAATTTTGCAGGCATGTTTATAAGAATTCGAGGTATCAAATAAACCAATAAAAAAAGTTTTGGCATTTTAATGATTTTTAGTGTAACATATCGCCTTAAAGAAATCCTTCTAAAAAAATGTAATACTTTAAATTCAAGACGAACAGAACTTAAAATTCATAAATTACTTCAAATAACTCACTACATTTTGCCCGTAATAAAATAGGTATTTAACTCTGTTGTATCACATAACGTAAATAATTATTTATACATCTAATACAGTGAGTGTTGAAATATTTCATTATAAATGAAACTATTTCATCATCTAAAATGTTAAAGTAGAAATTATTGTTCCGTAATTTATTCATTATCTCAACTATTTTATTAAGTAAATATAGGTTTGCAACAGACAAATTATTTTTCAATATAATCCTTACCTAGAGCAATGCACCTGGTTCAGTGATCCACAAGCTTTCGTATGCCTTTTTGGTAGAAGGTTTTCGGTTGATCGTGAAGCTAGTTTTGCACTTCATTACGAACTTCTATGTCTGGAGCAAATCGAAAACCTATACAAGCCTTCTGGTGTGGTCCAAAAGGAAGACATTAGCTGTACAGTGGATGATTTAGAGTCTCAAATCCCAAACTGCTGACACCGGCGGTAAGCATTCGTGGTACCTATCATACACATATTTTACGGAATTTGAATTCGTCTTGGAGAGTTTGATAATTTCACTTGACTGATGTTTACAGAAGATGGCACCTTATCTATAGTAGCTCGTCTATCTGTTGGAACCATCTCCCGATCTTTCTAGATGTTGCCGTCATTGATTAAGATTGACTATTTTGTCCAGATCCTTCATTTTGGTTGTTCTCGTTCCACACACGCACACAAAAAAATTCTGTTAATAGAAAAAATACTTTATCCGTATTGTAGCAAAAGTCCTGGTAGATTTAGACATCCTTTCACTCCGTTTGATACCATTCCTTCATTTTGGTGCAGCCTGATAGAGGAGATAGTTGTTGTAGCTTGACCAGTGATTTTCAAACTGTGAAGCGCACTCAATAGAGGAGGGCGTGCATATCGAAAAGTCGAAAACAATATATTTAAAAACACAACTAATTTACTGAAAATAAACGAAACTTAATGCATTCTGACACAATAAAAAAAACCAAATACAAATTTACACAAATATAAAAAAATTATAAATGTATCAGTATTGAACAATATATTTGATAATTAATTCATCAACACTAAATTAAAAATAAATTTTAAAAACACTAATGGCACCTATGGGCTTGTTTTGCAGAGTAGTTTTTCCAAGGAAGTTTTATATTAAAAATTGACACGCTACGTTTTTCTGCGTTTATCTGAGATCTATGTTTTGTCTTCAAAGCAGCCACCACAGAATATCCGATTTTGCAAAGGTAGAATGTTAAAAATGGTAACAGTATACGTAATGCTTTCGCGTTTATGCAGAAAATTCATCATCCATCCTTGCCAAAATTCGAAGAGTTATTTATTACTGAATTATCTTTTAATTTCACCACGCAGTGTGAAATATGTGAAAAGTGATTCTTTAGGATTTGAGAGTTCTGGAATATTTTGAAATGGGGGGGGGGTCCTTAACCCACTCGTAAGTTGCTATCAAATTGTCGTCAGCAAGAAAATGCTTTTCAAAATCCTTTGCCAGCTTGGTTAAATGATTTCAATGGTCTTAAAAAACCTCCACATGTTGTCCATCAGCCTTATAAGTTTTAACACATTTATCCGCAGTTTCAAACATTTCTAGGTTTTTTTCCTTTAAATGTCTGCTCCATAGTTTCAATTTTCTTCCAAAACATTAATTATTTCATTCGTATTCAACAGATATTTATTTGCTCCTTCGAGTTTAAAATTCACAAGATATTTAATTTCTCGAATATATCAATCTAGTAGCAGAATTTCATCACAAGTAAGCCATCTAGAAACTTCTCAGCATCTGGTAGATTTTCTTCTGTAAAAATGACAATATCATGTTTTAATTCATAAACACGTTGCAAAAACTTTTCAGGTGATAACCATCTTGCCTAACAATAAAATAGGAACGATAAATCTACTGCACTCTTGTCCTTACAAATTCAAGAGAAGACTTTATTTTAGGGGTCTCATTTATACATAATTTTCTAACGTCACAATTGGCCTTAGCTCAATATTCAAACCAGGATTCATTTCTTTGAACATCAGAGTATTTTTATGGATCAGGAAATGTGTCCAAATGCACAGTGGAGAACTTTAGAATCTTCTAGACATTGCATGAGTACTATGGGAGCATATTCCAAAAAGATGTTTTCACTCCACACTTGCCATAGTTTATAAAATCATTTAAGTTAGCAAATGATGCTAGTGCTTTTGCTCTGAGCCTTATTAGCTTATAAAAATTAGTTCTACTGTCGACATATGATCCCAAAATTAAACCTATGCAGTGAATGGAGCATCATTATTGTTATCTTTTACTTCATCAAATCAAATTGAAAACAGTTTGTCTCTCATATTCCCGAATGGCTTGTGCTCTACAACTTCGATTGGCAACAGTAGCATTTGACAGTAGATGGAATGAAAATGTTTAGTAAAATTAGTTTCAATTGCAACTGGTAAAATAAGAGCTCTTCACCAATTCTGTGAGGTTTTGTATATTTAGCTGTTTTGCATCATACTTTTAAGAAAGCAAGTAAAGCTTTTTATTCACAAAGTTTTTCAATTTTTTTATTTGCTTGCTATATGATTTTAATTTAAATTCAAAAAAACTATCGGAGTTTGTTAACACACTCATAAAAAAGCTTTTTCAAATGTTATTTACATTTAATAGGTTTCATACTGTCTGTTGTCAATCTTTTTGAGCCGATAATACACACAAGAGCTTTTCTTCATTTTTTTTCTTTCAATAGTGGTAAACCCAACATTTGAGTACTTTTGATAATATTTTCTTGATTTAATTTTCCGAACCAAGCTCTAACGTTACCCATGATTCTGTTAGTGACGGGTTCTATTCATGGTCCTTCAATTAAGCCACTTGGGTAAATTCGTTTTTAACTGTGGTTTAAGTTTAAAACCGCCTTATGGGTGACCCTAATCTGATAATGGGTGTTTAAGTGTTAGTCCTTACGCTACATTCGAGTGAAGTCAAAGAACTGTCTTTCGAAAGGTTGGTACAGAAGACGTTTTTGATTAAATATAGCCAACTTAGGAGATATCAGACAAGTACTCTGCATCGAATCAATCAGATAAGTTTTTAGTTAATTGTCTTATAAGCTTAAGATAAGGAACTAATTAAATTGCTACCTCAGTTTATAATCCTTAATTGATCATAAATTGAATAGATTTGGAATAAAAGTGATTTTTTATAACAATAGCTGATGATTCGGTTTCCCAAACATTACCTGAAATTTTCAGGTTGTGACTTGTATAAATCTACTGCCGTTAATACTAAATACTGTGAATTGCATTAGCACAAAATACAAAAGGCATATTCCAGATAGATTCTGTAGCAATAGAAAAATCTTCTCCACCAAAACTGACTGGAATTGAACTAGGTGCAGCATTTATACACGTTTTGCGCAGACATTCGATAGGTTGCCCATATGGTTGTAGATGTCAGTAAGAATGCCAAGTTTGATGAATATGGGATAGAGAGCAACATAGACTAGACTATTTTTTAATGACATTTGTACTTTAAGAAATAGATAATTGAGGATATAAATATTTAATTTAATCAGAAATTATATTGTATTCTGCTCCAATTAAAATTTAAAAAGGAAAAGTAACATAAGACTTAACCCATTACTTAAAAGGAATTTATACAAAATTTATTTTTTATTTTGATTATTTGGGTTGTAATTAATGTTGTAT
>BMAO01028231.1:0-34378 GCA_019973975.1 Trichonephila clavata | reverse complement strand
CTATTTAATTGTTCTACATTTGTGCAATTTTTTATGGTAAGCAGTTTTAAATAAGCTAATTAACATTTAATAAAATTTTCAGACTATTCGATAAATATTATATCACGCTATTCATGGAATGAAAACTTCAAACTAATTTTTCTCCATGTTGAATTTTTGTGCATATACTGTTATTCAAAACCCTTAGGTTTTTTTGATAATTGAAGTATGGTGTTGAAAATTTTTTATACATGTTCTGAAATGTATGTTTTGTAAAACTGTGCATTGAATTAGCTCTAACATGTTTAGTACTTTTTCTAAAAAATTTCAAAATCAAAATTAATGTTTTTTTGGGATATTTTGGAAGTTTAACTATAAAAAAATTAATAAAAAATTAAAGAGCAGCAGCAGAAAAAACCCCATGCACAGTTTTATGTAGTATATTATAAGGTACTTAGAAAAAAAATTTGAAAGAAAAGAGACATATTTAACAAAGCCTTAGGGATTTAAAAAATGCTTTAAAAAGCTAAAAAAATTTAAATTTTACAAACATTTTGCAACAAATTTAAAAAATTTTGTATGTAATTATTATTAAATATTAACCTTTATGAAATACAATTAAAACCAAATATCAAATATTAAAAATAAGTAAAAATTGTGAAGATGGTACCATATCGCCTTAAATAAGTTCAATTAACATCGATGGTAATAAAATAAGTGATTTCATTGCAATTCGTTTCATAATTAGAAAACAGTACAATCATCAGTAAAAAAATTGCTGTAGAAATAGAAATGAAAATAATTACAAAAACAGCGAGCACAATAAAAAAAAGTTGCAGAAATTTCCTCAAAATTGCTTAGAATTATATTTCATAGAAATGTAGAGTCAAGGGAATTATTTCCTTGCCTTATTGATTATTTTTCAAAGTAAGAATGCGAGCTTAAGAAAAAAAATCGAGAGAAGTTGAAATTCTATAAAGATAACCCTGTTTTGTTTACTTTTTTAGCTTGCAATAATAAAAACAATACGACAAAATGAAAATTTAGTACTAGAAAATACCTCGAAATTCAATTTGGGCTATCTTGTTCTTTTTCCGTAAAAAAAGAGATAAATATATTTCTCAATTTAGTTAAGTATAATTTTCAATTTCAAATTTAAGGGATTTGAAAATAAAGCGATTGAAAATAACTATACAACTTTAAAATATATGCCTTAATATTTTATCGTACTTTAGAAAGGAGTTTAAACCATATAGCTCATGATTGATAAATATGTAGGTTTTAAAGACATTCATTTCAGTTTCACTCATTATAGTTTCTTCTCATTTTAGAGCGAAATAAGAGAAACAACACGTAAATTTTTTATCACAGAGGCAAATGGCCAAAAATAGATGACATTTCCTAAATCTTCCAGTTAAGAGAAGGGGCCAACTTCAAAATTGTTTTTCGACACCACAATTTTTTCCATTATAATACCCAATCAAATCAAGAACAAAAAAAATTACCAAACCATGCCTAGATAAAAAAAAATGTATAAACAACATTTATGATTTTAACTACAAAACATGTTTTATGTTATTAAAAATTTCCCGAATCTCTTGTAAAATATCGGTAACGTTTTCATAGAAACAGAGTTAACTTATATAACTTCTTCAAATGCTATGTCAGAAATTCTGAAATTTCTCTGAATACCAAAATAAAATATGAACTTGAAACAGAATTAATTTTTAAACTGCTTCATCTAAAAAAAAATTATGTTTAATTTATTCAATCTTTCTATGGTGATTCATTGAAAGCCAGTAACACATGAACGTCATAATTTTAAAATAGTGGTCAGTTATGGAACGACAATAATATAAGACAGTGCTACACAACCTTCTTATAGCAGCGGCCTTGTCAACGTTAATAATTTTACCGCAGTTCGCTGAAAGTTTGGAGGGTGGGGATGTGGATTGTTTTATATTTTAGATTGTTTTTATTTCATAATTTTTATTTAAGGTATCCGACTACTTGCGACAACTTATTTCTTTTTTTGAAAAAATGGAGATATGGGGGATTTTTTTGTGGTATTTAGATTTGCTTAGTACATTTTAAGAAAAATATACTAAAATTAAGAAGATGAAAAGAAATTATTATTACTAAAATGTGTGTGGGAAAAAATGGGTAAAAATTTTTAAAAATTTCAAAAACGGGGCCCATTTCGTACCAAAAGTTTATGAACAAATTTTTAATTTTACAATTCTGATGTGTTGCTATGGTATTCATTTTCAAAATGGTCTTCAGGATAAGAGATATTTTAATTTTTACAAAAACTAGAGCACTTTATCTTTGTTATTATAAGAAATTGCTTAAAATACAGTGATTATATTAACATAAGGGACTGTAAATTTTGTAATAAAACAGTGACTGATAAATCTGAAAGTTAAAACACTTTTACTATTACACAGAACATACACAAAAATTTTCAGTTAAATATTTTCAAAGCTTTTTTAGCAATCGCTGGCCCCGTTTACTTATTTTCAGAAAAACACATTTCGAGTAAAACGCGTTTTAATGTGTGACATCTTGCTTAAAGTAAAGAAATCTGCTTTTACTAAAACACTTGTAGTTTTTGTTTTAGTGAACGGAAAATAATAAACTTGGTATTTTTATAAAGCTAATAATATGGTCGATAAAATAAAATCATAAAAAAATGTCATTTTTTTAGCAAAACTAAAAATGTAGGGTAGTTAAAAAGGACGGAAATGTATAATAGATAGTCGGGAAAGCGTGCGCTATTTGATTTGACCAATCAGTGTGCATGGTGGTGACTCTTCGCTACCCTCTCATCAGGTTCCTACTATAGTAGCCATCAAGCCACTAGCCTCTTTTATGTTGTTAAACTTAGCATTTAAAACGATTCGAATTCAAAATCTCGGCTTCGTTTTCTTAACTCTAAATCCACTTCGCACATATCAGCAAATCTTATTAGACTTCATCCAGGATAAACTTGCGATTCTTACGCTCAATTGTCAAAGTCTCAGGGCTCATTGAGTATGAAATATGAGGTTATATTTATATATGTAAACTATATTAATAATTATATTTACTCTTAAACGTCTGACAAAGTTCATCATTCTTAAAAAAATACGAGTAAGTAATATGGAATTATTCAAATAAAAATATTTTAGTGCATATTTTTTTCATACTCTGAGGTTAATTCCTGTCGCTATCAATATAATATTTTTAATTGTGATTAAAAAAAAATTCTCGATTAAAAAAAACTAACTAATTAATTACACGGGTAACTTTGATTTTCTCTAATATTTCTAATTTTTAAACATTTACTAAATTAAATTTTCATGATTTTGTGATTTTCAGATATGGGTATATGGGAAATTATCGGCAAAAGAAATGTGAGGAAAAATTTAAAACTGGAGTGGTACAGCCGAAAAAAATTGCACATCATTCAACAGGAAACAGCGAGGAAGCACGCGCTATATTTGATTTGACCACTGAGCGCGCGCGGTGGCGTCGATAGACTTGGCCTGTCCCCCTCTTCATAGTTCTTTTACTAATGATGACCTGCTTTGGGCAGGGAAGGGCTTATTCACTAAAATATTAATTCTCATATTAATCCTACGGTGCCGTTTTTTTTTATCATATTTGGGGGATGGATAGTACTACCCTATTTGGTTAGGAAGTACAAGGACTCGACCAGTGCAGGTGCCTCCCCCCTAGACAGCATTTTGCCACCTAAGCCTCTCAGTCTGCTTGGACTTAGCTCATTCGATCCCTCCTACCTCCATTGTATATTCTTACCAAAGTTCTTGCTCATGGGATTATTCCTTATATTTTATTTCAACGTTTTAAACTTTTTTTGAATCTGTAATATCTTGAAATGTATTTGAGTCTCTGCTTTGAGATTAGAACCACAGGTTCCCCTCTGCGTGACCCAACCATTTATCTAAGCTCTATTTTGGTAAACCTAGGGAGGGCTCCAGCACTAAGATATCCTGTTCCCATGTTATTCTTACGGGGTTCGGTAAAAGTTTTGCACCCTTTTGGAATTGAGCTAGTATCTTGATATTTGGAGGTTCGATAGTATTACGTCATATCGTGAGATATACGAGAAATCGATTTCCTTGGGTGCTCCGCTCTCCCCTTATAGGGCTATTTTCTTTATATCGCGAATCCTAGGCCACCTTGGTCATCCGTACCTGCCTGATTCGATAGATATCCCTATGAGATTTCTGCACGTATAATTTTATTGCAATAATCCAATTTCCTCCCTCCACCCCATTTCAAGTTTTTAAAGTATTTTAATTTTTTAAAATTGTTATCTCTCTGAGGATTTTTAAGTCTCTACTTTGAAATTCGAACCATAGGTTCTCCTTGTCGAGCTACATCTTTTTGTATAATTTGTTCTATGGTAGATGGTAGATTGGCCAGAAGGGGGCTTCGTCTCTACAATTAAAAACCCCTATATTAATCCTATGGGGTTTGAAGGTTTGGTGATGTCACGAACTAAGGGAGATGGGATGATCATACTTGGGGAATTCCCGCATCTTCGCTTACTTCGGAGTTATCTATGTTCGTTCTCGATACTGATTTCTGCCCCTCCCGGAGAGTCAGTTTCGTCATTTCTTTCTGCCCTACCTCCACCCCATTTGCACCTACAGGCCCAGGACCTGCTGTGTTCAATTTGTCTCATTTTTCTCTACAAACAAGCTGGGTTTTCAGTTGCTGAATGCCCCACACAACTATCTTATTTAACTAATTTATTTTTTTTTAAAAATCGCAATAAATCTGGGGATTTTTGACGTAACTCTCGGAATATTCAAGGCTCATCCATGTGACCTATCTTACAAAGTCCTCAGCTAGTTGCTATATCATAGTTATTATAAGTCCCCACTCTTCCCCAAATTAAACAAGAATAATTATTTTTGATAAAAATTTGCACTACTCCTTGTGTTAATTAAATAAAATTTTCATTTAAGATAGAATTATTTGAAAGAAAATTATTTCCAATTCATTTTTTTCAGGATTTAAATTACCATTCCGTATTTACCACGATAATATGACAGATGTTACGCATCATATGCAAATACTGAAAGGCTCGTTTATGCTATTATATCATTTTTTAGACTATCAGGAGAGAAATTCGATGATTATTAATGTAACGGTAACGAAGCTCTATCTGCAAACACTCATCCTAAACAGTCCAAAACGATTGTTAAAATCTTTTTATTACTTTTTTTTTGTCTTCTGTTTTGATTATCTATACTATATCCATTTCACTAGATGTTATTTTCTAGCATCAATATCAGAGGTTAATTTCAGCAAGCTTTAAATTATTTTTAAAAATTTATTCGATTTTTTTTAGTAACATTATTTGATTTTTCAATGTGTGTGTCAGTACGTGCGTGAGCGTGCGTGCGTATGAAAGGTGTAATCACTAATCATGTACTAAATTGCTCAAGATTTAATAAGGTAATGCAATGAATGGAAATTGAACAAAAAAGTACATAACCTCATTAATACAATCTTAACTATAGGAACTAGATTGTAGGTTCTAGATAATAAAGCCTAAAGGCCAACCAACCTTTCCCTAGATTTGCCTATACCCTAGATTGCAAAAAATCGAAATAAATGTAAGTATAAGAGTCAATTAATACGATGGAAAATAATCAAAATACTAGAAGAAGAATATTAGAAACTCTAAAGTTAATCTTGCCAAGCCAAATATCAATTAAAAAATACAGAGGAAATATAAAACTACAGACCTAGGCAAGAAAATCAAATATGTATATAAAATAGTATTTTGAAGAACAGCAAAACAACATGCCAGAATGCAAACTTTGTTCCTAAACGTAACTGTAAATGCACACCAAAGCACTCAAGAAAAATGGATAAAATATAAAAATCAAATAAAAATTACATTTTTTAAATATAATCCCAAAATAAATGATGATAAAAGTTTTTTTTTGTTTGAAAAGGCTTGGAAATTCAGGAAAATAACAAAAGTTTTTCTGAAGGGAAAAATTCAAACGACGCAAAGAGAAAACAAAACATATTTAAAATTGTATTTTAAAGCACTATCTTGTGAATACTTGTGGAAAAAGCTAAAACCAATGAAAATAAAGCATTTTTTAAACAAACAAAAATAAAGAACTTAACTAAAAAGTATAAAAAGAAAAAATGCAAATGGAATTATGCAAAGCACAATTATTTTTAGAATATGTCATAAATCTTAATTTTATATAAAGTATTATTACTTTGAAAACCAAAAAGATAGTTATAAATAATAAAAAAATAATTAATAAGCTTTTCAGATTAAACTTTTCTTGTATTATTGTAACGATGTTTCTTTTTTAGAATATCAATTCTATACATAGAAATAGAAATATTGGAATCCCAAAATGGTGCCTTAATAATATTAAAATTAAAGGCAAATTTTTATCAGTAAATTTTACTATTTAATTTACTGTCCATAATACACAAAATAACAACATTAAAATATGTTATGTATATTTACAAAGGGTATCCAAGCATTATATTATATATATATATATATATATATATATATATATATATAAGGACATTAGAACAAACTTTATATGGAGGTAAGGAACATCACAAGGATTCAGATTTGTGTAGCAAGATGCTGGGATAGCGTTGTTCACAAGAGCACTGGAGGAAACAAACCTGCATTACCGTAGTCATTTGAGTTGCCATTGCCAGCAGAGGAGAATGAAACTATTCACATACGCCAAACATGCATCTGATTTACAAAATAACAAAAGGAATTGCACGAGGAATTAAACAATTGCATCGTGAAAGGTATCCACAGAAAGATGCACTGTACTGAAAAAGTTTACTAATTTTCATAACAATTTGTATGAATATAGATCCTTACAAGGTAATAGGCATAGTGAGAACAAGCCACTAGTGACTAAAATTCCCAGCATAGAACAAAATGTTTTGCTTACCATTCCAAAGAATCCCATGACCAGAGCACGAGCCATCGCTGTTGTTGTAGGAGGAATTTGGAGTAGTGCTCATTGTGTTTTGCAATGTGAGGGCTTTGTCTTCAAAGAGTATTGTCACTGATTCCCACAGATCATCCCACATCAGATGCTTCCCACAGATTCAGAATATGTACTCATGTGCATTTTGCATGGTGGTATCTCTACCAATGTCAACCAGAAGTGATTTTCCCATCCTGCGTTTTATTTACGGATGAGGAGTACTTCACACGAGATGGTATGATCATCAACCACGATGTGTATTTCGGGCTAACGAGAATTCCCAATTCATGAGACTTCATGCTTCCCAACATCGATTTTCAAAGTAAGCCTTAGCTGATATGGTCGGTGACCACTTACTTGTTGCTGACACCTCTAACTTTGGTAGATTATCTCATCTTTTTACAAGAGCTGTTACGAAGTTTACTTGACCCTGTTCCACAACGTGTCAGACGCCATATGTGGTTTCAACACAATGAGACACCTCCCCATTTCAGCAGATGTGTTCATGAACATTTGAATCAGGTGTTTGGTCACCGATAGATTGGGCGTGATTGACCGGTTTCCTGGACATCAAGCTCTCCTGGTTTAAGCAACATAGATTTCCATCTTTGGTGTTCTCTGAAAAATGTTATGTAAACAACACCTGTGGATTTGTAAATGGATCCGGTTTCAAGAGTCTTCTGTGCTGCTGCAGATATCTAACAAATTTCAAGTGTACTTGAAAGAGTCCGCCAATCTATGGTTAGAGGGTGTAACGCATACATTGCTAGCAACGGGGAAAACTTCGAAAATCTTTTGGGACATTTTCACATGTCATCTTACACACACAAGTATATAATATCTTTAACCATTAAATTTTTCAGATGACCTCAGTTTTGTGTCTCTTCGTTTCTTGTACATGTCATACTACTTTCCCATGTTATTTCTGACAATGAGAGGCTATGCAAATTTGAATCATTGTGATGTCCCCCTACGTCCCCCTTTAAGTTTTTCCCAGTAATCCTGGGGGGCACTCATTATATATACTTTAAATGTATGCTTATTATCATAAATACCTTAAATTAAGTATTTATATCTTAAGTAAACTTAAGTTTTGTATTTTCATGATTATTTTATTCATTTTTGCATTACATGTGCTTTTCGAGAATTTATTCTGGCAATCCCACGCATCAAACTGTTTTCCATAACAATAGTTTCTCAAGGTATACTGTATTAACAATAATATCCAATAAATCTATACAATCTATACAATAATCATTCAAAAGCTGAATAACTAACTATTTAAAGCTTTATGTATAAGGAAAAATTAAAATAAAGTTCCAATTACTAGCGAGTCTTTTTTGTGCTTTCTACTTATCGTTTCTCTGATTTCTAGATAGTTTCTATTGTTTTCGTTTGATTAAATCTTAGATTTAAGATAATTTAACAACAGTTTATCAGTAAATATTGATACTTTTTTTCTTTAAAATTAATTATATGTTTGATAGTTTCTATGAAATACTTATTATGAGTTTTTGTTCTATAAACTTCCCTTTTTTTTTAGCATAAAAATTAATTTCAAGTTTAGTATAGATAATTTCTAGATTTCTAATTACTTCAAAGAGAATGCATTTATTTTTTTCTATTTTTCGTAATTTATAAGCCGTAATTTATATTTTTTTGAAACTGCATTTTAAGTATACTTCAGAAAATTTCAGGTTCGTGTTTACAAAAAAAAACAAAAAAAAAAACAAGAAATATATGTACAACTTGTATTTAAATCCCTTCCATTTTTATTCAGTTTATTGCAGAATTCATAAAAATAATCTTTTTAAGTCACTATTAGTTTCTTAAGAATGCTCACTATGAGTTATTAATCAGAAAACTTATACAGAGTGGTCCCGAATTCATGGTACAAACTTTAAGGATAGATACAGGACATTGTAATAATCGTTTGTTGCATAGGAATGTATGAGTGCAAGTGACGCGGTGAGGTGCAAACAGGAGAAGAAAAAAAGGAGAAATGGAGTTACCGGTTGGTTGTGTTGTTGGGTAGATGCCTATCTGCTATTCGACATAATGCATCTCAGAAAGAAAAAGCGCCATTCTCAATTGTGCTGACGTCTAAGTATGCGGAAAATGCAGACATACATTACATTTACGTCCCAGAAAATGGTAACAGCAGAGATGCGCTACTAATGTATCGTGCACAGTTTCCTAATCGACGAATGCCGGAACACAGAATTTCTCAGCAGTTGTATCGTCAAACTTTGTGAAACACGTTCGTTCCACGTCACCAAACATGATGCTAGTCGATGAAAAGCTGTACGCAATCCAAGCGTGAAAGAAAGCACCTTGATCGTTGGGGCTGATAGACCGAAACACAAGAGCTGTTGCTCATTACGAAAGTGTAAGTCATCAGACAATTTGTAAAGTGTTGATTGAAAATAGCTTATACCTGTTCCATTTTCAAGGAATAACAGCTTTGAATCCGTCAGGCTTCTCTGACTGCTAGTGGGTGGTACAGCAATTTGCATCGCAGCTGGACTTCATAGTTCATGCAGTTATGTTCTGAAGTTCATAGTTCATAGTTCTGAACAGTTATGGTAAACATTACACTTGTCAACGACGTTTTCGATAAAGACTTCGTCTCTTATTTTTCTCACCGCGGCACATGTGTCCTTACATTCCTATACAATAAAAGGATTGTTACAATGTCCTGTACCTACCCTTAAAGTTTGTACCATAAATTTTGGACCACCCTGCATATTCTTCTAAAACAATAAATGTTAAAAATATCAATAAATACATCTAGCTCATTATCTTATCTTATTTAGTCTGGAAATCGTTGTTCGAGTAAACACTTTTCCTTTCATATCATTACAAATCGTATTTGGCTTTCCCCACCATAAATTTGAAGAGAACATCTTGCAATTAAAGAAAAATTAACAGAGCGTGCAAAATATAACTCATTTAAAAAAGCAAGAATTGCTTCAGTAGAAAACAAAATTCTACAAAATCTGCAAAATGATACTATTACAGGCTTAACTTGAAATTTATTTTCAAGAATTCTCGAAATACGTGATTTTTTTCAATATTTTTCTCGGAAATATTATTTAAAATACATGAAAGAAAATCAATTGTTTAAAATTTATGCTTTGTAAAAAAATATTTTTGCATATATTTCTAAGTGAGGGAGCTTTAATACTTTTAAAACGTAATTTTAGACAAAATATATTAGTAAAAAGGAACTTTTTGCACATTTTACTAGAATAAAAATTATTATGACACAAATACATATTTTTCATAAATGCATCAACCCTGAACTAACACTGAAGTATATATACGCCTCACTCTACCAGTGAGTTAAATGCCCAGGACGTACATATCTTTTTCGAAAGGTTATTCCGAAATGATTACCTTTCTTTGCGTTACTATGAATAAAACTAATCCGAAGACTTTGGAATGCAATTAAAAGACCTTGAAAGTGTTTGTGAACGATTTTTTTTATTTCAAGCAAAAATTTACTTTATTTTGCATTTTCTGATCAGTCCGCATACAAGTGCCTATGTGAACACCCGTGGTACTGAGGAGTGAATCACGTAACTTTTAATCAGCAGTTAAGGAGTTAGCATTCAGATATAATCCATAGCATAGCCTCAGTGTGAATATTTATTAATGCAGCCTTATAAAGCAACACGAGGAATATTGGTGATGGATCTTGTAAGTTTGAAACAGGGTCAAGTGATGAGTACGACTCTGATGGCACCCCTCTCCTAGTTTCAACAGCTCGCCAACGGGTGAACTTTGAGCCTCGACACATTTAACGTACATAAGCACCTCTACATGCTGATTTTTCAATGTCACTAGGCAAAGTCCTGACGTTGTGTAACATCAGAAAAATAAGACTAATTTCAGTTAAAGTAATTTACCCCTTCCAGGCGGATTTTATTTCTGGATACTGAATAAAAAAAATGTCAATTTTTTATGCATATATTCAAATATAAACATCTTTTTAAACGTAATAGCTATTCTTATACAAGATTTCTTAGAAATTAATGTAAAAAAATATATTTAAGGTTATGAGTAATGTAAAAAATCTATTTAATGTATTATTAATTAATGCAAAAAAATCTATTCATTTGAACCTCGACAGATTTAACGTGCATCAGCACCTCCACATGCTGATTTTTCAATGTCACTAGGCAAAGTCCTGACGTTGTGTAACATCAGAAAAATAAGACTAATTTCAATTGAAGTAATTTAACCCTTCCAGCTGATTCTATTTCTGGATACTGGATAAAAAAATGTCAATTTTTTATGCATATATTAAATATAAACATCTTTTCTTAGAAATTAATGTAAAAAAAATCTATTTAAGGTTATGAGTAATGTAAAAAATCTATTTAATGTATTATTAATTAATGCAAAAAAATCTATTCAATGTAATGAGTAATTTACCTGTAAAGTTGTCTTTCTGTGTGGCAGAAATCATTAGACTTTGGATTATTCACGCTAACTATAAATACATATAAGGCTTAGAAAATCTAGCTTTTCCCTTGAATTTCATATTTTATTTTCATCTTTTGCATTTGCTTCAATGATTATGAAATTATCAATCGAAATTTGATCATGTATGATAAATTTGAAAATACGGTACTGCACATAACACAATATTGCAATCTTATTTCTCTTCTTACCTTCTTTGCCTTAATGTCTCTCTTTAAGCATCAAATAATGCACTGTCGTGTTGGGTTAATTTTCTTCTTTGTGGGGAAATGTAGTCAACAAAAAGAGTCTTTTAGACAGGCGTGAAGGGGGGTGCACAGCAAAAGGATCTACTCTTTTTGCAGAAAATATCACCGAGTGGTACTTTTCAGTTGTTCGAAACCATAAAAAAAAACACATGTGAAATAATTCGATAAAGACCGATTTCATAGTGTCCGAGCTACACTCGAGCTCGGACACTATGTTTCAATATTTAATTTTTTAATTAAAAAATTTTCTTCACTGAAAATTTCCGTAAATTAAATGCGATAAAATCCCGGAGGGGGTTAATAATCTAAATCAGTAATAATACGTTGCATCAATAATTGGTCCTTCAGTTTAATGATCAGTTGCAATAATGTATAAATACAGTAGAATGTCGTTTATTCGAATCAATTGGGACCGGACACCGTTCGGATACGCGATTGTTCAGATAACCGAAAACCGAATGCGATCCCTGCAGTATATGAAACCGTACTCTATACGAATATTGAAAATCATCACATGTGGGATACGTGCTTGAAGAAAAAGCAAAATAGGTGAAAATGCCGGAATTTTACCTTTATTGAGGAAAATAATCACTTATTTTTTGCTGTATCATTTTACACTTTTTTTTCACTGCAAGGTCTTTGATTCTCTTCAGCAGCAATAGTTGAGTAGGACAGATGTATGTTGATCGTACCAACGCAGAAACGCGTCAGTATTTGATTGACCTTTTCTACTTTCATTGTTGTTGTTGTCCTCGTCTTCATATGTTTCATCGTCTACAGGGTCGGATTCTTCTTACACGGAAGTCACAATCTCGTCATCATTTAGAATTTGAAATCCAGTCTTCTGCATCGCATGCCATCCAGGTTTCTATATTAACAAAACTCAACAAAAGAACAAGTATGCACCCCCTCACTTGGAAACGAACTGGCCTAATATTCCACGCAGATGTTTACCAAATCCCGCAACTGAAATTCCCCAAATATCCCTTACCTTAGGTTTTACCTTCACTTTTGGCCTCACGCGAAAAAACTATTCGAAAACGTGTATCCGGACTTTAGTCCGGATATTTGACGCTCTGGATAATAAACGTTCGGATAAACTTCGTTCTACTGTAATGTGAACTTGTATCTCAATTTCCTCACACGTACTTATAACTACTGTTTAAAATTAATTTCTGATAAATACTCAATTCATTCGCTTTACATTAATATTTGTGCCCCGTCTACTACCGTTGATGAGCCTTTTGAACCAAAACGCCTCATTCTCTTGCAACATAAGACATTGTTTATTTTATTATAATATTTAATTCAGAGAATCAGTCAATTCAATTCATGGTATTCAAATATATAGCAAACTATTGGTAATACTAACTTCAATAACAATTAAACAATGATTTGTTGTGTTGTAATTTCAGATATAAAGGGTGTTTCATGCATTCAAAATTCCCACTATTTGAGTAGGATGATAATTAGATTTATACACACACAATGCCACTCTCATCCTTCCCGTGCTTTAATCATTCTGATTTCAGAGCTTTATGGTTTGAAATGCGATTTAATTACAATTCCCAATTTGAATTCCATGAATTTTAAGCGTTCCATTTTCCTACATAATCCACATTAATGTTTATTTGAAAGCTTTCATCTTGTAATAGGACCTGTTTTTCACAATTTGAAAATCTTCAATCATCAAGTAAACATTCACCTTTCTGTGCCGTAACTATTAATATCTTCCCATAAAGATTGAAAATCATGACATATTCGATTGATTTGAAGTAAATAAACGGAAAAAATTCATTTGTGTTTTATCTACTGTCGTATGTAATTCGGGAAAAGTTTGAAGTATATGCGTGTTTAAGGTATCCGAGCACCCTATAATTGAGAATTTTGCCAAAAAATGAGATATTTTTTTATGATTTTATTTATAGGCCATCTTATTAGCTTCATAAAAAATAGTTAGCTTCATAAAAAATTTATTTTTTTCTGTACACAAACTGTGTGTTTTAGTAAAAGCAGATGACATTAATTTAAGCAATATATCATACTTTAAAAAGCATTTTAATCGAAATATGTTTTTTATTAAATGCTCAAACAAGCCCTGCGATTGCTAAAATGTTTTGAAAATAATAAAAAAAATTTGTATGTTCTGTATAATAGTAGAAGTGTTTTAACCTTCAGGTCTATCAATCATTGCATTATTGGAAAATTTACACTCATTTATGTATAATCACAGTTTTTTTAAGTAATTTCATATAATAACTAAGATAAAGTTCTCTAGTTTTTGTAAAAATCAAAATGTCTCTTATCTTGAAGATCATTTTAAAAATGAATAACATAGCAACACACCAAAATTGTAAAATTGAAACTTTGTCCATAAACTCTTGATACGGAATGGGCCCTGTTTATGTTATTTTTTGTAAATTTTAACCGTTTTTTTCCATTTTAATAATAACAATTTCTTTTCCTCTTCTTAATTTCAGAATGTTTTTCTTAAAATATATAAACAAATCTAAAAACCACAAAAAAATTCCCCATACCTAAATTTTAAAAAAAGTTGTCGCAAGTAGTTGGATACCTTAAATAACTTTTGTGATATCATGAACATGTGTCCAAATTAAATTAAATTTCTGTAAAATTCGATCGATTCCACAAAGCTCATTCTTAGGAACTACTTGTATTCATCCTTATTTTAATTATTATTTAAATACATTCAATATAATGAACAGGTCTCTAAATCAAAATAAATTTCCGCAAAATTCGATCGATTCCACAAAACTCATTCTTAGGTTTTACTTATATTCATCCTTATTTTATTTATTATTTAAATACATTTCAATATAATGAACATGTCTCTAAATCAAAAATAAAATTTTTGCAAAATTTGTTCTTTGTGGTACTCTAACCACACACAACTTTCACAATATCATGAAGATGTGTCCAAATCAAAATAAAATTTTTAATCAAATCGAGATCTTTGAAAAATTATTTGGAATAGATACAGAGTTTTTTTTATTTATTTCAAAACGAAAAAATATATATACTTCAGACACCTTTCAATATTCCTTTTTATAACAGAATTTTCAATTATTTTACTCTTAAAATTTAATTCAATGAATGAAATCCTTCAAATAAGAGAAAGTTGGTATTATATTTATTGCAAGTAATTAATGTTTTGCTCCATCATATTGGACATTTATTTAACACTTTCTTTTGTTCTTAAATGAATAAAACTTATTTTCCAGATGCTACTAATTATTATTTGCTAGTAGCCCTAGAATAGTGCTTCTCAAACTTTAAATATTTGCGACCCAATATTCATCCACATTTTTCATCGTGTCTCCTTCCATACAATTACAATGTATAGAATTGAAAAATACTATAATTTGGCGCTAAAGCTACAATACGACTTTATTCTCTTGAATGTCACCGGCGTATATCAATGTCTGACTCAGTCAAAGTGTTAATTGCCTCGGACCTATATTTAGGTCTTTCTGAAGTACGATCTTTTCTGTGCACTGCTATTCATAAAATTATTCCTAAAGCTTGAGAATGCTATAAAAAGACCTTGACAGAGTTTGCAAAGGATTTGCTTATTTCAGAGTATTTACTTATTTATTCCTTTTCTTACCCACCCCATATACACACTACATCACATACGCGGAAAACAGTGGTATTGGGGAGTGAATTAAGTATGTTTTATTCAGCATTTAAGGAATTAATAATAAACCGTACAAATTATGAAGATAAGTATAAATTTTCATATATAATTTTATATATGGTAAGCCCATGGGCTCAAAAGGTAATTATTAAGCTTGTTCGTATAACTTAGAGTTACTAAATTAATTATCAAATACATTGTGCAGTACTGATACATCAATTGAATTGTGTATTTATTTCTTACTACGTCAGAATATATTTTGTTTTTCTTTCAGTAAAGTAATAATTTTCTTAGATAATCGTTTGTGTACGACTTTTCAATATGCTCACACCCCCCTCGTAGAGTTATCATGCCCTTCTAGGGACAAGCACCACATCGTTTGAGAAACGTTGCCTTAGAAGCTATATTCAAACAGTTATTCGATTTCTTGAGCACATAGAAATCAAGTTTTCTATTTGTTTAACGTAACAATATAAAATCAATAGAAATTTCATGAAAATTCAGGAGGGATATTTATATTCTGGATGAAGAAAGATGAACAGAGTAGAATATATATTAAAATATCAACATATTTTTCTCTCTCTCTTAACAAACTCGAGAAAAATCGAATAAAATGGATAAATATTTTTGAAGCGTGTGAAGCTTTGATTTTGTGTTCCACCACTGATGAGAAAACTCGGATAGTGAAGAAAATCTTTAGTTTTCCTTTTCACAATATTTTGAAATTATGAAAACAATTGGCAATACTTAATCTGGCAAGAAATTTATTAATAAGGGAGGATTTATTCTCCTTTCTCTAATCAAGCCAGTAAATAGCTGGTGACAATTAGTTACAGAAGCGAGGAGAGCGAAAGCGCATTTCTTTAACCATATAACCACTTTTACTACCTATTGATAACTGACCTCTTCCGTCGGCCAATCAAATTGTTTTCTCTCACCCGCAGAACTCAGGTTCCCTGGAAAAGGTTTCTCCTTCGGAACATCAGATTTCTTTGCAGCAACCGGATGGGCTAGATTAGGCCCCACCTTCACAATTGATCTCTAAAACGGTACTTTTGATAGCTATTATGATATTCACTTATAATAATTCTCACATAAAAGCATATTTTTCTTATAGAATAATAATTTATCTTTTAGGGTAAATACTTCAAACTAATATTGGGCAAAGGTAGAACTTTCTAAAGACCTTCAAACTTCACTTATCTGAGAATAGAGCCTGACAAGGCTATGTGTTTCATCCAATCGATGACTAATAATTGTTATTACCCATCGCCAACTGTGAAGTTTCAGCTAACCTGTGTGGCTGAGGCAGCCTAGTGGTCAAGGTAACGGACTTGGGGACGTGGCGTGTCATGAGTTTGAGCCTAGTACCACAGAAGACCCGCCATGCAGAGGGAGCCGATACACGTTAAATGTGTCGAATCTCAAACATCCTCCCGTTGGTGTTGTGTGGAGGTTAAGAGAGTGGATTCTATTCTCCGGTGTCGTCCTCGTCACTTGATCGTGGTTTAAAATTAGAAGGTCCGTTGCCAAAATCTCTCAAGTAGATAAATAGTGCGACGTTAATATTCACTAAATCACTCAGCTGAATTGTGAACAAGTAAACATGATTTGAACAAGTGATGCTCCCTCCAACTGAAAAATGCGGAAGAAACTCACAAAAGACTGAGCAAAATCTGTGGTCGTATCGTGAGTGAATGTTATAGAATATTCTACGATGGCAGAACTGGTGTTCATAATGATGCGAATAAGGACGCAGTTGAATCAAAGCGTTGTAAGAAACCTTGTTCAACGAGCTGACCAATATTTTGACAGAGGAGAAAATAACTTGTGGGGGGTATTTTCTTAAAGTGTCGAGATCATTACTGAATAACTTCTGGAGAAGTTCAAATGGGATGGGCTTGATTGTACTAGACGTATAATCCCAACTTAACGCAAGATAATTTTAACATTTTTCTTATGCTTTCTTGGCTTAGGACAGTGCTTCTCAAAGTTTCAACATTCGCGACCCAATATTTTATCACAATTATCTTCGCGCCCCCCTCATACAATAACAATCTATTAAATTCAACAATACTAAACTTTGACGCAAAAAATATGACTCGACTTTAATCTGTTATGTGCCACCGGTGCATATAAACGTCTCGCTCAGACAAAGCGTTAATTTTCCCAGACATACGTTTTTCTGAAGTACGATCTTTTCTGTGCACTACTATCCACATAAACTTATTCAAAAGGGTTTGGAATGCAATAAAAGGAATTTGGCAATGTTTGCCAAGGATTTATTTATTTCAAATTATTTGCTTCTATATTCCTCCCCCCCCCCCAATACATCCCATGCGTGAGCCTACGTGGAAAACGGTTGGCATTGGAAAGCGAATCGCGTAACTTTTAATTGGTAGTTAAAGGATTAATTATAAGAAATACAAATTAACAAGATAAATGTTAACTTTTATGTGTAATTTTATATGTGACAATCTTATAAGGCACTGGTAATTATTAAACGTGTTCTTAACTTCGTATTGTTAAATTAAGGTACATTGTGTAGCACTGTGTACATTTATAAGTGTAACATATCAGTTTAAATGTGTAGTTTACTTTTCATTATGCAGAATGCATTTTGTTTGTTTTCTTCAGTAAATTAATATTTTCTTAAATAATATTTTGTTTTCTTCTTTTTCAATATGCTCGCACCCCTCTCACAGAATTGTCATGCCCCCCACAGTTTGAGAAACGCTGGCTTAGGAGCCAAAGTTTCCCGGCTAATGAGGAGCTTCGAGCCATGTTTACGTGCAACATTCTTGGAAGAGAACATCGAAAAACTCGTATGTAGTACGATAAATTCTTGAATCTTCATAATGATTATGTCAAAGAGTAATCATTTTTTTCATAACTGTCAATAATAAATTTATTTTCTTACTCTTGTTGTTTTGAGGTCAATTTAAAGTTGAAACAAGTAGCATAAAAAACAATTTTGTCAATTCCTACTTTGAATGGATAAATTTTATCAGCGATTAAAAATATGAACAAGATATATATATATATATATATATGTCTGGTCTGGAAAGTTTAGCTTCAAAATTAAGTACGTAATAAATAGAAATATATAGAGCGAACTCTTTAATATCGCTTAAGGATTTAAGGGCAAATAAGACTATTTAAGTTAGAGCGAGAGCGGACGAAGGGAGAGAGCGTAAACGGAAAGAGAGCTGGTGACTCATCGCTGTAATGTTTTCTTTTATTCTATTTGGTTGCGTGCCAAAGGGCCGCCATGTTGGATTCAATATGTTTGTAGAACAATAAAGACGTTATTTATAAATATGATGCTCTTCTAATTTTAACGGTGGGCCCCATATATATATATATAGAGACAGAGAGACAGAAAGTGAACAATAATAGTTGAAATTGAAAGAAGAGATTTGTCTGCATTGTTGTAACAATGCACACCAGGTTTAGCAAGTTTGGCTGAAAAACCGGTTTTCGACGCCAACTTCAGTAATTGTTTTATAATTACATTGTTACAACAATTGAGACGAATCTAAGTTGGCGTCAAATAATGGAAATTAATGAATTAATGTTTGAAAAAAGTGTCATCCACTACAAGTTTAAAAAAAATTATTTGAACTTAATTGGATTAATAAAAATTGTTTTATTAAAACGATTGAAAATTGGAAAAAGATATATATATATATATATATAGGAAGGGATAGTGCTATACTAGTAGGAATTGAAAAAAAAAAGTCCTTCGCATATTTTTCAAACTGTCCTGACACACATCCAACAGAAAAATTTGATATTGAAAATACACTCATGTCCATAAATTAAGGATAATTCAGAATCACACAGAAATTGAACTCTAAAATAAAAATTACACCTGTAGAATTATCACACACATCTTAAACAAGAATATGCAAATTACAGGAAACCACCAGATGGCGCGGATAGTACGTCACAATGACGAGTGTGAGAGAGGGGTATATACGGAATGGTGGCAAAAAAGTTACATTGTTCACAAGCGCTTTAAAAGCCTTTCAGTGCAATAACCGCATAGTTATGGCACAAAGGAAGCATTTGGATGATTTTTTACGTGGTAGAATTATCGGACGACTGGAATGTGGACGTACCCAGCTGTAAGTATCCGAGGAAATTGGAATCGCCCAGAGTGTCATCTCCAGGCTTTGGCGACGATTCCAAGATGATGGTAATGTGAGTAGATGTTACAGAACAGGTCGCTCCCGAGTTACAACGCCGAATGAGGACCGGTATTTGGCAGTTACTGCCAAAAGAAACAGACGGAGCACAGCATCAGACCTATCTCGTCAGCTCTCTTCAGCTACCGGTACGACAGTTTCAAGGCAGACCGTGTACAGACGCTTAGGGTACATTGGTCTATATGCTCGTAGGCCTGTCAGATGTGTTCCCCTTACCGCAACTCACTGTCACCTGCGATTAACCTGGAGTAGAGAGCATGCATTGTGAACACGACAACAGTGGTCTTGTGTGATGTTTTCCGACGAGTCCAGGTTTAGTTTGCAGTCTAATTCTAACCGGACTTTTTCATATGGAGAGCGCCAGGTACCCGTTACCACCAAGAGAACACCATTAAACGACACCGTTACGGTGGTGCATGATGGCTCGTTTGGGGAGGAATTATTCTTGGTTCCAGAACTGACCTGCATGTTCAGAGTGTAACAATGAAAGGCCACATCTATCGGGATGTCATTCTGGAACATGTACGTTTGTTTCGGGGCGGCATGGGTGCTGAATTTCTGTTTATGGATGACAACGCCCATCCTCACCGTGCAAACATTGTAGACGAATGCCTTCAATCGGAGGATATCACCCGTATGGATTGGCCAGCATACTCACCGGACTTGAATCCAATAGAGCATGTGTGGGATATGCTTGGCCGACAAATTGCAGCCCGTCAACTCCTTCCCACCTGTCTACCGGAACTTTGGAGGGCATTGCTTGATGAGTGGTGTAATATTCCCCAAGATAAGATTGATAATTTGATACTCAGCATGCGTATGCGTTATAAGGCCTGTATTGCATCGTCCGGGAGACATACTCCATATTAACCATCAAACTAACCATGTTATACTGTTGTTTGTAAATAGATTCTGTTTTGAAATTTGCTCCAGGGAGTAAAAATAGCAATTTTTTTAATTATGTCAAACATATAGCATCTTTTTTGCTCTTTACCTTTTGTTTAATAAATAGACTTTACAAATAAGTCAAATTTGTTTTGCTTCTGTCTCTTTCTTTGCCTGGTTTTCATTATCCTTAATTTATGGACATGAGTGTATATTTATCATTGATGTAAATTATTTTCTCAAATTAAATTGCTTTGATTGTTGCTATAAAAATTTACAGTCCTTAAGAGTAATTGTAATTGCGCGCGCGTGAAAAAATATTTAAGACTTAAATCTCAAATGACTTTCAGGAGATTTAAATGACATATGATATCAAAATATAACGTATTTAAACTTTTTCATGATATAATAAAAAATAATTTCTTTAAAGATAATAAATTACTCACTAAATTAATACATATTTTACGACAAAAAATAATTTGTATCTGTAAAATTATTCTGTTTCTGAGTATAGATAAAATCAATTAAGTTATCCAATGTTCGGCACCCAAAAGTACTTGTTTAAAAAAAAGAGTACTTATATTAACAGTAAAAAAAATATTTATTAATCAGAAAGATGTCCAGAGGGTAGTTGAATGCAAGAGAGCTTGTGATCAGTTACTTCGATGAAGTTTCGATTATGAATATCCCCGAATCATTCTACTTGAATAATGTAGATTGCTTTTGGATATATTCAAAATTGATTCTGAAGATCTTCATAGAGTAATACGGAAGTTAGGTAAATGAGATACCAAATTCAATGAGGAGAGAAAAGTATTTTCCTAATTTTCAATGTGACTTAAGTTTATGAGTCTTGAGGTAGCTTTAGGGTAACTCATTACAATTCACGAAACGAAGAGAAATCGCTATTGCTAAGATAACTCAAACAGTTTGAAACTTTGAGGTATTATACAGGATAAAGTTGGCCTTAACATTAACTTATGTATAGGATTTTAAATTTCACTGTTAAAATTTTATTTGTTGCAATGCATTTATGAAACATTTAAAGAGGCATTTGGTTAAAGTGTAGTATGAGAGGAGGTGCCTGGTGATGTCAATTTCTTTTGGCGACCAAATTCGATCGCCAATCTACTTCACTTAGCAATATGTGTCCGGAAGCCAGAATGATTTCGTTATCTCAACATATCTATAAAAAAATCGCCAAATCTAAGCCCCCCCCCCTTATACTACACTTGAGATAGGCATTTGTATCAACAAAGCAGAGTTCATCTACTTCCTTAGTTTTTCTAAACTGTAAAAGTTTGATTATTAGACTAATTCTTTTATAGAGAATTTATGATTTTGCATATTTAATATATTTTAATAATTGTATTATTAGTTTCATATTTTCTTCACTTACGCCGTATAATATTAGGTTGGGGAAAAAAGAAATTATTCATTATTTTTCAGTAGAGGGCTGTAGTTAAAGTAGCGATCAAACAATTTCAGATTTACGCTCGTTAGAAAAGTGACATTTCAAACTAATAAAATTCTTTCGGTTTTTTTTTTTTTGGTTCATTCAGGTGTGAGTTACAGGATGTTAAAAAGGAATTCAACAAACAGAAAACTCGGTACATTTCATAGTTTTTCTTTAATGAAGGTGAAAATGCAAATCTGCGGACATTTCATTCGTTAATTCGGAGATTACTATGAATTTAAATATGAATTTAGAGAATCCAAATAAAATAGGAATTTCTTAAACTTGACATTTAGAAATTCTATAATAGGCAACCACACGAAAAATGTGCATAATTAGAAACTATACACTTTTTATATACAGCAGCTAAAAATATTATTAGCGAATTACTACACATAGTTAATTGGAAATTTAAAAGTATTGAGACAAAAGAGTCATTTTTCGACTTTATACAGAGTAAACAGGAAAATTCGTATATCTAAA
This sequence comes from Trichonephila clavata, assembly GCA_019973975.1. Lineage (NCBI taxonomy): Eukaryota > Metazoa > Arthropoda > Arachnida > Araneae > Nephilidae > Trichonephila > Trichonephila clavata. The sequence continues at coordinate 11,960 of BMAO01028231.1, read as the reverse complement.
ATTTTCTTTCTACGACAGTATTTATATCAAACAAGATATCAATCATTGGCATGGCCAAGTAATTTTAGCGCGTTTTTCACATGTTGTATTTTACAATAATGCAACTATTGAACTTTTTACTAACAAAAAGTAGTACTATACTTTAAAAAAAAAAAATTTACATTTTTTTTAAAAAAAATTTTATTTTTTAAATTATTAAATTTAAATATTATTCGGCTCATCTAGGGCACAAATGCGACCAAATGCCGAAAACCCGAGGTCAATCGGTTAATTATTGGCTGAGAAAAAGGTACGACAAAATATGGAATGAAGACGAAGATGAAGACGTAGACGAAGATGAGGACGAAGAAGAAGACGAGGACGAAGACGAAATTGGCGTCCTAATAGCGCTTTTTTTACACTACGTGAAAAACGCGCTGAAAATATTGCGTTATTTACATCCTGCTGCTTAAGGTATGTTTTCAGTTTCCAAACAATGTTAAGCACTAGAAAATGTAACAGTTTGATAGAAGTTTTAGAAAGGAATTTACAATCCTATTCAAAATCCATGCGATAAGTAACACTCATTACTCAACTGCACCTGTAAAATTTAATAATAGGATGCATCTTTCCCCGTTGATATTCGCTGCTTGAAAAGTCTTTTTCTTTTCTGGGCAAAAAGGATAAATCATTTGGAAAGAAATTCAGTTTTCTTCTAAAACAAATTAATAAAAAAATGATAGCAGTTGGAATAATTCATTAAGTTGAGTTTTGTTATTTATTAAATAGTTTATTTTAAGAAGACTTGGTACTAAAAAAAATTACCAAACTATTGGTTTTTTTTAATTTTTATTTAATCTTATTTTTTGCATTATTATCTTTCGATTGATATATCACTTTTGCATGTCGGAAAGATAGAATTTGGATAAAACTTCATTTAAAAATTTAAATTAAGAAATTCTATCACACCCCCATTTAGAAAAAAAAAAGCTAAAAGAAGCGTTTAGATAAAAAAAATTTATTTTAAAAATAGAAATAAGAAAGATGAAAAAAGGTGTAATATATAAAGCAGGATATTACCGAGACATTACAATAAATGAATTTGTTTTCTTTGTGAAATGTGTGCATGTAAAGTTTTTGAATTAAGGTATTTTATATTTATAATTTCATAATTTCAGTTCTTATTCCACATATGTTTTTATACAAAGATAATAATTCAATATTATGTGAAGAAAAAAACTAAAATTTCCGTCATGACAGAGAAAAAAATGTTAACAATTTTCTTGAATTTCCTTGTGCAATTAATACTTTCTAAAAATCGATCCTTTATTAAAATGTATAGGTTGAAAAAATACAAAAATATAATTATTTTAAGGAAAAATACATAATTAATATCTTAATGTGGTATTTTAAAAATTTTAAGCTTATTATAATTATTTTTTCAGAATTAAAAACTTAAAAATGTTTTTTCTCAGTTTGTATTTTTTCGATACATTAGTGCATTCAAAATGCTAGTCCTCCAACAATTATTTACCAATCACTTCCACTTTTTCCCTGTGTGTTATATATAAAACATCTAATAAAATTAGGGTTCCTTTTAGCTGTAAACTGAATACTTTTTTTTAAAAAAAAAATTCAACTGTAGGCTTTTTTGTTGAAGTTTAGTATTAATATCCACATTTTATTTTTTTTTTCTGGAAAACTAATTATGTTATTGTTAAATCGATCCCTAAAGTTGTTTAAAATATCCTTAAGAATATTACAAAAGAAATTTCAGGTCGAAAAATTAATAATTATAAAAGGAGTAGGAATTTAAAATTTCTTTATAAAATTAAAATTTTTAAAATTGTTTGAATAATATGCGAAAAGCTCTCTTCGTCTCGTATCATTTTCTTGAATAGAAACATTATATGAACTGCTAAAATGTAATTTTTAAATACACAAATAAAAAAATTGTCCGAATTTTACGGAGTCCCCTTAATTGGGGAAAGAGAAAAATTGGTAAATCACTAAATTTATTACAGATTAATTCAAAAATATATATAATTGTTATATATATATATATATATATATATATATATATATATACTAGCCGTTACCCGCCCGCTTCGCTGGGTATTTCATGATTTATAAATTTTTACTGCTTATATATATGTATAAATTATTGATATCTAAGTCCTGCATTAAGAATTCGATTGTAATGAAAAATATATTTAGACCTGTAACTGTTGCCTGTTGATAAAACAAAAAAGGCCAGAACTCATCTAATTTGTATTTTCTAAAAATTTCTAAAATTGAAGTATAGAATGATGTTTGCTCTTTCTTAACCCAAAAACCAAGTGGATTCCCTCAAAACCAATTTTCGGTGGATCTCTACTCCGTAAGTTGAACATGCAAGCCAAATTTCAAGTCTCAATCTAAAAGGAAAAAAAAACAAAAGTTTTACTATCAATATCCGCGTAATCCCGTTGAGAGCCGTTTTCCAAAATAACCGCTCTTAGCGGATTTCAATTCAACAAAAGAAACATGCTTAACAAATTTCAAGTATATGGGTCTAACAATTAAAAACAGGAATTTTTTTTCTGTAACTCCTCTTGACCCCTCGCAACCATTCTTGGGGATCAATTTTCTTTTACTCTTTGTTAGAGGAACTCTATTCCACGAAAGGAACATGCTTACCAATTTTCAAGCAGGATGTTCAAATAGTTTTAAAATGGAAATATTTATCGATTACGCCTCTTAATCTCTCGAAATTAAACTTAGTAGTTGATATTCGCAAAACCCATTTTGTAGTGGTTCTCTACGAAAGGAATCTGCTTATCAAATTTCAAGACTGTACGTCTAATAGTTTAAAGATGGGGATAATTAACTATAACGCCACTTGAGCCCCCGCAACGCTACTTCGGGGTCTGTTTTCACAAACCCATTTTGTAGAGGAATTGCACTCTATGAAATGAATCTGCTTAGCAAAATTTGTGCGTCCAATAAATTAAAAATACAAAAAAAATTATCAATAACGTTCCTTGAACCCCCGCAACGCCACCTAGGGTTCTACTTTCACAAAACACATTTTGGAGTGTATTTCTATCCTATGAGAGGAATCTGCTAACCAAATTTCAAGACTGTGCGTCTAATAGTTTAAAAATAGAAATAATTATTTATATCTGCCCTTAACCCCACGGAACACCCCTTGGGGGTCAATTTTCTCCAAACCCGTTTTGTAGCGTATATTTACTCCATGAAAGAAACATTCCTACCAATTTTCAAGCAGGGAGGTGAAGTAGTTTAAAAACGAAAATATTTATCTAGTACGCCAGTAAATCCCCCGCAACGCCATTTAGAGGTCTGTTTTCACAAAACCTTCTTATAGCTGATCTCTACTCTATGAAAGAAATCTGTTTAACAAATATAAAGACTGTGCGTCTAATAGTTTAAAAATGGAAATAATTATCTATAACGCCCCTTAAGTCCCCTCAACGCCACTTGGGGGCAATTTTCACGAAACCTATTTTTAGCGTATCTCTACCCTATGAGAGGAATCTGCTAACTAAGTTTCAAGACTGTACGTCAAATAGTTAAAAAATCGGAATTTATAACGCCCCTTAAATCCCCCACCCCGCAACACCCCTTGGGGTCAATTTTTTCAAAACCCATTTTGTAGCGGATATTTACTCCACGAAAGAAACTTACCTACCAATTTTCAAGCAGGTAGGTGAAGTAGTTTAAAAACGGATATATTTATCTGTTACGCCCCTTAATCCTCCGCATCGCCACTTAGAAGTCTGTTTTCACAAAACCCGTTTTATAACTGATCATTATTCTACGAAAGGAATATATTTATCAAATTTAAAGACAGTGCGTCAAATAGTTTAAAAATGGAAATACTTATCTATAACGCCCCCTAAGCCCCTGCAACACCACTTGGGGTGGATTTTCACCAAACTCATTTTGTAGTGGATCTCTACTGTATGAAAGGAATCTGCTAACCCAATTTCAAAATTGTACATCGAGTAGTTTAAACATGGAAACAATTATTTATAACGCCCCTTAACCCCCCGTAACGCCCCTTACGTTTCGAATTTCGGAAAATCCGGTCTTAGCTGATGTCTACTCTATGAAATGAACATGTCTACCAAATTTCAAGTCTGTAGGTTGAATAGTTCCAGAGATATCGTGATTAGTCAGTCAGTCGCTTTTCTCCTTTATATATATATATATAAACCATAAATGTCACCAATTTCAGAGCATCATAAATTTTTATTGAATTAATTTATTTACATGAAATTTTAAATGTGGTTTCCTTTAGCACAGTACACTTTATATAAACGTTTAGACCAAGCCAAAAGAGCTTTTTCGACCATTTGGGGGGATTTTCCCTTCCTCTTTGGCTACTTTTTGAAGCCCTTGAAGTGTTCTTATGGTAAGTCTATTTAATTGTTTTTAAGTATCCCTACAGAAAATAATTACAAGGAGTACAGTCAGGCGATGATGCTAGCCATTTCTACAAAGGAAAGTTATCATTATTTATTTATTTGGAAAATTTATTTTTTTTTTATCTTTTAGTCATTTTGTGGTTGATTTTGCAGAATGACTTCACGCATAATCTTGGGGAAAATAAAGCTTCCTTGAGGGTAGACATTTACTTTCTTTGATCATGTGCTTCAAAACTTTATTCTAATAGTATTTAGCATTAATTTCAGCCTTTGGTTCTTCCTAAAATGGTTTTCTCAAGCCGTGATAAGACATTTTCATCTATACCATAACATCTAACGGCCAAATTGCCTTTTGCAAAACAACTGCGTCTTTTCCAGTGAATTAATATATTATATTTTTGTTTTGCTTGTTGTGGTTGGAAAATGAAACAGTGCTTCCTCCGAAATAATCAATTTTTTTTATCTACCCTTGCTTAATATTAAATACAGATGTCAAGAAAGTTTTCCTCATTTTTTCAAATCTCTGCAGACATATGATGACAGACTAGTTCATTCATTTTTTTCCGACTATTTTCTATATCTAAAAACAAATTGTTAATTTCGATACTTGTAAATTATTTGTAAAAGTACTTAGATGCAGATGATTTTCTTCAATAATAAGTTTTTTCAACTACTTTCCCTTTTCACCATGGACTTACTTTCATCCACATTTTTTTCCCTGGGGCTCTTGATAGCCAGTCCAGTTTGATTTCTTTTCAAAGTTAAGACAGTAATTCATTAGAAGAATGTCGGCCTTTTCTGATTTTTAAATGCTTCCATTATCACAGAATTAGAGAAACCATTTTTCAAAAGTTTTAAAATTTCGTTTCGGGTTTGAAGATCTAATTTCGGAGTCATAATTACCACAAATAAAAGTAATTAGATTTGTATTTTAAGCGTTTCCTTTTCAGAATAAAACTAGCAGTAAGGTGATTAAAATTTACCATAAATTGTTACATGATTTTAAATTTGGTCATACTAATTTGGAATCAACCTGTTAATAGGGGTTCGGTGAATCGGAGTCCGACTGTATCTACAAATTATTTTAAATGTAATTTATCTTTTAAAAATGAAATTTGTCATTAGTACTTGAAACAAACTTCTTCCCGCGTTATTTTAAGTGTTTATAGAATGAAGAACCTTCATTAAACAAACAAAAAACATTGAAAATTACATTCTTCAAAATCCTGAAACATAAAGCTCAGTTCCTGAAGTCGAAATTTTAAGACCTGCAGTGTTTATTTTAAGTTAGGGTTTAGAGTCTGGATTTTTCAAAGATTTTTACAGAATAATTAGGATTATTTCCGATTAAATTAATACAGACATCAAATTCATTCCCCATGTTATATGGAAATTAAAACACTGGAATAGTTTAGGTGTTGATCTCATTATTAGAGTTTGCTCAGAACTTCCGCAATTAGATTCAAAACCCCCTGAATATCTCTCAAGGAAACTTTAATTTGAACTATTCAATTGATATTGAGTCTTTTTTTTTTTTTTGAAACCCTAATCCTTATAGTTTGAATATTTAATTAAATATAAATAGGAACCTCAATGTGTGTTTGTATGGGACTGTGCGTGAGGGAAAACGGGCATAATATAAACTCCTGATTTAATAATCCAGTTTATGTCTTATTATAACATAAAAGAAATCACTATATATATATATATATATATATATATATACGGCTGTCGTTAAATATAAACGATAGTGTAAAGAATCCAATGAATAAAAAAACGAATCAACCGGGATCTCAAAAGGCGTTTTAAAAAAATCGTTTGAAAAAGGAAATATTTTAGTATTTATCTCCAAACTATTGAGCTTTTAGTGTTATTACACTAGCTATATTTCTTGTACTAAATTATTTTGCTTCTCTTTTAATTCTTGGACAATTTTCGCTATTTAACTGGTTGTATTACATATGTGAAAGGCAATTTATTTAATAAGCATGCCTATAGTAATATACCTCTCGTGTAAGAATTGCTTATATTTATTAAGCAATCACTATATTATAGTTAAGCATTTATCACTATATTATCTCTCGCGGTAGTTCTATTATTTATTTGGTGGCCTGTTTTAACTCTACTTCTAAAACTCCTCAATGAGTATAATATTATTTATGGGGATATTAGATAAATCATGCATCTAAAAAGTTTTAAATGATCTAAGAAAATATAATGGTTGATAATACTTAATATACAGGGTGCCCATCCTTAATTTGACCCAATAGCTAATTCCCGATCCGTCCGGTTTAGACATGTACTTCCAATTTGAAAAAAATGTTTTTTAAAAGGTAAGGAATGTTTTTACGTGCTTTTCGAACCAAAAAGCTTATTTAGAAAAAAATTACAAAAATTAAATTTTTATACGGTCCCCAAGTCCTATCACTTATATTTAGGAAAAGATGCAGTTCGCAAAAACAAAGTAAACACAAAAAGTTTCATTTTATTACGATAAAAACTGACCGAGTTACGCCTACATAAAATTGAAGCATCTGAATTACTCAGAAAAGGGGGTCGTATATACATTGAGTTTAGAGAACAGTAATTCACTATCTACAGAAAGAGCAAAAGAAAAACATCATGGTAATATTGAAACATCGTTTTAAACATCATAGATTGACAATTTGTATTGCTGTATGGCAAACAATAAAAGTTAAATTAAAGAAATAAAATTTGTACCGAAAAGATTAAAACAACTTATTTTAACAAATAGCAGCAAAAGAATACAGGATTTGCCGTTCTAATTATAGCATTATGTAGAATGATGCGCCAATCATGAATCAGGGGTTTATTATATCAGAATGACCAAATTAACTTAAACAATGTTCAAAATGACTGCCTTCCGCAGAAATTCAGTATCGAACCCGCGTCAGAACCTCAGCCTGTAGCTTCAGCAACATAGTTGGTGTCACAGACCTACATCCCATGCTGATTCGATTGAGTAAATCGGATTTACTCGTGGATTCACGTTCGTACACTTTGCTTTTTAGGAAGCTCCAGAGAAAGAAATCCATAGGACTTAGGAAACTTCATCTTCTAAAAAATCGGTTAATGGTCCAGATAAAATGTCCGTGTATGATTCTGATGTTAAAGGTCCATCGAAATACATGGGCCAATTAAGGTGCTCTTCCATATTCCGCACCATACATTCACCGACCAATGCACTTGGTGGCGATTCGGTCGTATTAGGTTTGGGTTTTCGAAGGACCAATAATGTGTATTCGGCGTATTAATAGTGCCTTGACTCGAGAACTGGGATTCAACCGATCACAAAACTTCATTAAAAAAATCTGGATTTTCATCCAGTGTATTTAACACGAAATTGCAAAAATCAAACCGACGCTCCTGGTATCCGGGTATTAGTTCCTGCTCCAGGTCTGAACGATAAGGATATGCACCGTACGTATATAATATGTTCCACACCGTCGATTTTGAGTAGGAACAAGACTTGCTGATATCCCGGACACTACTTTCAGGATTAGCCAGGGCATATCCTAGAACATCCTCAGCGGGTATCCGCAAGCTTGAAGGTGTGGCACGAGATAAAAGAATACGTCTAGGACAACTCCCGGTTTTATACGAGTGTTGAACAGCACGGGCAATTGTACAATAAGATGGATGTCTTCGACTGGGAAATTTAATTGCATAAAGTCTTGCCGCCTCACTCTTAATTTGGTTACACTGCACATACAGCAGTACCATTGCGTAGTATTCTTCATTTGTATACATCTAGTTCTCCCGTACTAGAATTCGTAATATTGCAATTGCTAGCGACTACACAACATATTTTTAATAATCACCGTGTCAGTACTGCAGCAAATAAGCCTATTTTTTTTGGAACTGCTTTTGAAATGTTTTCTCCGTCCAAAATATTTTATTTTGTCTATATTTTACACGCACAGAATAAATTATATTTCTTATGACTCAATTATTGTATTATTAACGTAATTTATGTACTTTTAAATTTAAAAACGATTTACGTAAGAGTGACGTGCAAGAGCGAAAGTTTCCTGGCAGAGTTCCAATTAGTTTCACTTTGGAGACGGCCCCTAACTAGCTTCTTGAAAACGGCCGGGAAAATTGAGAAAATATACGATTTTCAAAGTTCCGTAACTCGGCCAGTTTTTATCGCAATAAAATGAAACTTTTTATGTTTACTTTGTTTTTGTGTGTACTGCGTCTTTTCCTAAATATAAGTGATAGGACCTGGAGACCGTATAAAAACTTAATTTTTGTAATTTTTTTCTAAATAGGCTTTTTGGTTCGAAAAGCACGTAAAAACATTCCTTACCTTTATTAAAACATTTTTCAGATTGGAAGTACTTGTCTAAACCAAACTGTTCGGGAATTAGCTATTGGGTCACATTTAGGCTGGACACCCTGTTTATATAACACCTTTTTTAATAAAATCTTAAATGGTTCTCTTTTGGTTCTAATTATTAGAAAGTATATCGATAGCGTTAAAAATTAAATTATCTATGGTGTTAACTCACGGATAAATGAAACAGAACAGGCTGTAATCAAGAAACAAATTTGTCAATAAAAATCAGTAAATTTCCGAAACTTATCACTTGGCCCCCTTAACTGCTGATTAAAAGCTACCTCATCCCCCCCCCCCCCTCCCGGTACTACCGTTTCTCACTCACACATTCAAATGCATTGTAGGGGAGGCGCTGTTAGTCAAACTTTCCAGTGAAATAAGTAAATCCTCAAACACTGTCAAGTTCATTTTATTGTATTTCCAAGCTTCGGAATAGTTTTACTGATAGCACCGCAAAGGAAAGAATCGTATTTCGGAAAGAAATATCCTGGACACTTAACGAATCGGTTGAGTGAGACGGACATATACGCTGGGGGCAGTTAAGATGTTAAATAAATTCCTGATTAAGGTGACATGGTAACCAAAAAATCATCACACTATCTAGGTTTTCATTGGCTTATTTGATACCTCGAACCTTTATAAGCATGCCTCGAAAATTTCAAAGCTTCAATGCATTTTTTATCAAGTTATGAAGCAATATTTGATGTTGGACAGATGACTAAGCAAAACAGCTATGATCACATTTCAGATCATGTGCTAGAAAAGAGCCTGATAAAAAAATTAATTAACTATTTTTCTATAGCGCGTAAATGAGACTGACATATATAGAATTATATATGCAGTAACAAATCATTTCTAGAAAGAATTGTCCAATTCATGCAAAAATTCAATTGTATGTATTGTTTATTGAAGAGTGAATGGATTTGTGCGTCCCTTTTACGATATTATTATGAATGAAATTAAAACTTCAAAACGGATTCTCCCAAAGCACAAATACTAAATCTCATTTTCACAACTCAATTAAAAATCTAATTCGCAAGGATAGCAAAACTTTCCCATTTTTATATACTTTTTGGTGATATATATATATATATCCCATGTGTGCTAAATTCATCACTATTATTATTAAAATATTTTAAGGTGCACAACAAATTGCATTAAAACAAATGCACATATGTAGTTCTTAAATTTTGATATATTTTACCTATAAATTGTTATTTGATTTTACTTTCATTCGTGCACAATATTTAACATGTGAAGGCTTTTAAAATCATAAAAATAAAAATTAAAGGCATAAATACCTTTTTTACATGTTGTGCATTATTTTAGTTGTCAAACTGAGCATGGACTTAGCTCTGAAGTGTGTGTATTTATTTTTCTAATAATTACTAAGATAAAATTTTATGAAATATTGATATTTCATTCGTTTTCGTTTATATATTCTTTGTAGTATTAAACTGTTTAATTGTTCTACATTTTTACAATTTCTTATGGTAAGCAGTTTTAAATAAGCTAATTAACACTTCATAAAAGTTTTAGACTATTCGATGAATATTATATCATGCTATTGATGGAATGAAAACTTCAAACTCATTTTTCTCAATGATGAATTATTGTACATATACTATTATTCAAAACCCTAAGGCTTTTTTGATGATTGAAGCATGGGTTTGAAATTTTTTATACATGTTCTGAAATGTATGTTTTGTAAAACTGTTCATGGAATTAGCTCTAACATGTTTTGTACTTTTTGTAAAAAATTTCAAAATCAAAATTAATGTTTTTTGGAGAATTTTTGGAAGTTTAACTATAAAAAAATTAATAAAAAATTAAAGAGCAGCAGCAGAAAAAATCCATGCCCAGTTTTATGTAGCATATTATAAGGTACTTGGAAAAATATTTTGAAAGAAAAGAAACATATTTAAAAAAGCCTTCAAAGTTTAAAAACTGTTAAAAAAATTCAAAAAATTTATATTTAACAAACATTTTACAACAAATTTAAAATTTTTTGAATGGAACATTTATTAAAGATTAACCTTTACAAAATACAATTAAAACCAAATATCAAATATTGAAAATAAAAAAAATTCTGAAGATGGTACCATATTGCCTTAAATTATATGTGGTTTTGATTTGTTAATATTGATGGTTTGTAAAATATAATCTTTATTCATTAACAATTTTGGAGAAAAAATGCGTATAAAATACTAGCTGGTATGCCCGCTCTTTGTACGGTTGAATTGAAAAATCAAACAATACAGATTGAAGGAAAGTAGAAGTTTTTGGTGTGTTAATTTTGCGTGAATTGCAAATTAAAAAAATTTTTTTTGCATATCTCAGCTCACCAAAAAAACCATATTTGTTGAATTTTAAATCTGAAAGTCAGTAGATAATAAAAAGGATTTTTTTATTTATAACACCACGTAACTCTTGTGTGGGTCGATTTTTGAAAACACCTTCCTAAGCTAATCTCTGCTCTACAAAAGTAACACATTGTTACAAATTTTGTGTAATGAACGCTTAAAATAGTGTAAATAATTTATATCTGGATGTGTAATACATTAATTTTAATCTGTTGGATAAATTTTATGTTAAAATTATAATCGCAAGCAAAGCCGTTCCTTACATAATAATGACGATTTATTGGAAACATAGAGAAATGTTGGTGATAGAGCCAAGTTGGCATCATTTTTGGCGTCCACGTTGGCAACTTGGCGATTGATCTTCCGGTGCAAAAGTTGCTTCGCTGTGGCGCCAACTGGTGGGGAGCTGCTACAAAGAAGATAGCACAAAAAATGCATATACATGCTAATTTTTATAGTGATCCGTTGAACGGTGTTGGAGTGAAGCTATTTCACATACATAAACATCCATTTTAAGAAAAGATGAAAGAAGTATAATTAGATGGATTGATTTGATTTTCATTTTTGATTAACGTCACTTTCCATAGCAACATGGAAGCTAATGGATACGAACTTCGTAATTTTGATACTTGATTAAGAGAACTTGCAAAACTTTTCTTAGTGTAGTATGTAATATATATATATATATATATATGTCAGGTTTGAAAAGATTAACTTTAAAATTAAGGGAGTAATAAATAAAAATAGAGCGAACTCTTTATCATCGCGTAAGGATTTGTGGGTAAGTAAACCTATTTAAAGGTGGAGCGAGCGCTGACGAAG